>WWET01005053.1:15683-32388 GCA_011038615.1 Limnodynastes dumerilii
CCCAGTGTGCCAGAAGACGGCCTCTCAGCCAGAATTAAGGGCTCCACTGGTACCCCTCCCTATCATTTCCATGCCTTTTGAACAAATTGGTATGGATCTGATAGGGCCAGTGGAGAAATCTGCTTGAGGGCACCAATACATACTAGTGGTAGTGGAATATGCCACCAGATACCTGGAGGCTATAGCCCTACGTAATCTGGCACTATCGCCAGAGAGCCACTAATTGTATATACCCATCTGGGAATAGCGAAGGAGGTCCTAACCGACAAAGGTACCCTGTTTGTTTCTAAGCTTATGAAAGATTTATGCTGTTTGTTAAAGGTAGACAAAATTACCACTTCGGTGTACCACCCACAAACAGATGGTCTGGTAGAAAGGTTTAATCAAACCCTTAAACAAATGATAAAGAGGGCAGTGTGTCAAGAAAAGCAAGACTGGGATTTGCTTCTACTTTATTTCATGTTCGCAGTCAGAGAGGTACCACAATCTTCTACAAGGTTTAGTCCCTTTGAACTCCCAGAGGCAACCCAGAGGGATTCTGGATTTGTTAAAGGAAGGGTGGGAACAACAACCCTGTCAGGACCCTAATATCATTCAGTTTGTGTCCCAATTGTAGGCAGATTGCACCTGAACAAACATATGGAAAAGGCTCAGCGACATCAGAAACAAAGTTATGACGTCACCGCAGTTAATCGGTCCTTTAAACAAGGTGTTAGTGCTTGTGACCACTACAGAAAGTAAGATGTATGATCAATGGCGGAGCCCTTATGAGATAAAAGAGGCGGTGGGACCGGTCAATTTCAAGGTTCGACAGGAGGGTAGAAGAAAGGAGGTACAAATCTACCATGTGACTCTGTTAAAACCTTGGAAGGAAAGTGCCAGTCAGCCCTCTTTAGTAGCAAAAAAGATTCCAGAATGCCAGGTACCCGCTGACGTCACACTCCGAAACAGGAATCTGTGAATTTGGTAGCGAGGTTCCAAGATGTGTTCTCTGACATTCCGGGAAAGACACAGATCATTCAACATGATATTGTGACAACCCAGGGTGGTCATCAAACAAAGGCCATATCACATACCCGAGGCAAAACCAGCACTAGTAAAGCAAGAGGTAGAAGAGATGCTTTACCTATGGGTTATAGAGGAATCAAATAGCGAGTGGAATAATCCCATTGTCTTAGTACCTAAGCCGTCAGGTGCGGTAAGATGCTGTAATGACTTCTGCAAATTAAATCAGGTTTCTTGCTTTGATTCGTACCCTATGCCCCGGATTGATGAGTGGGTAGAGAGATTAGCCAGGAGTCAGTATCTTACCACACTTGACTTGACAAAGGGATACTGGCAGATTCCTTTAACGGAAGCTGCTAAGGCAAAAACAGCCTTCTCTACCCCAGAGGGCCTATTTCAGTACAAAAGGTTGCCATTTGGCTTACATGGTGCCCCAGTAACCTTTCAGAGAGCTATGAATAAGTTGTTGCGGCCCCACAGGGAATATGCAGTTTCGTAATTTAGAGAACATTGTCATTTTTAGCGCTGACTGGGAATCCCAGCTACCAAAGGTAGAGGATGTTTTGAAGTCTCTCAGGGAACATGGGTTTACCGCCAACCCTGAGAAATGTGCCATTGGTATGATAGAAGCCAAATATTTGGGGTACATTGTGGGCAGGGGACAGGTTAAACCTTAGCCTAGCAAGATAGAAGCGGTTCTCGCTTGGCCCAAACCCAAATGTAAGTTGCAACTTAGGATGTTTCTCGGTCTAGTGGGGTATTATCACAGGTTCATACATGATTTTGCCACTAGAGCAGCTCCACTAACCGAATGTCTTAAAAAAAAAAAAAAAGTATCCAGACAAAATAATGTGGTCCAGACTAGTGGAAAATGCTTGGCAAGACTTAAGAAAAGCTTTATGTACAAAGCCTGTCTTGCAAGCTCCTGATTTTACAAAACAGTTTGTGTTGCAGACAGATGCCTCTGGGACAGGATTAGGGGCAGTCCTTTCACAGGAAGTAGATTGTGAGGAGAAGCCGGTACTCTACCTTAGCTGTAAATTACTTCCCAGAGAGCGCAAGTATTCAACTGTAGAACAGGAGTGCTTGGCAATTAAATGGGCTATGGAGTCCTTAAAATATTATTTGTTGGGACAGGAGTTTTTGTTAGTTACAGACCATGCACATGAACAAAGCGGAGAATGCTCATGTGACCTGTTGGTTTTTACAGCTTTTATCCCTATGGTGAAGCTAGGGGAGAAGGAAGAGGGCCAAGGGGACGAGGTGGAAATCTTGCCTGAAAATTTGTTAGGGTAGTTGAAGATAAGGGGGGAGGAGTGTGACAGAGACAGCATACCTCCACATGAAAGTAATGTGGAGTGTGACAGGGACAACATATCTCCACATGGGAGTAATGTGGAGAATCCTGACCAGGTTTTAGAGCAGCAGCAGAGAACAGGGTGCAGGGTGTGATCAGGCTTGGGCTAATCAACAGCACCTGTGCTCTCCTGATATGTGTTTCAAAGACAGAAGGTCAGGACTCTTGATGGTGGAATACCTGCCCAATGGTTGGGGTATGATAGGGGACAACTGGAACACCTAAAGAGTTGTGTGAACTATGCTGTGACACTTGTATGCTACACTACAAGAACAACTTGCTGTTGGTGATGTTGCTGACCTGTTATGCTGTCTGCCTGCTGTGCTCCTTTTTATGCAAATGCGCCGTTACCGGTCTCCACTTCCTTAATTACCCATGTTAGTTCAACACGAGCCTGTCTTTGATGTCCCCATCCTGTTTTTATATCGCGTGCAATCTCTATCGCATCCTCCCGTAGAGGTTTGCTCCATTGAAAGAACATGCCAAGAGCAGCTATTTTAAAGACTCCTGGGAAATGTTTAATTGGTTAATCCCACCTGAGTTGTGCGGACATTTTACCCGGCATAGAAAATCTGAAAAATGCGGGAAAGCCAGCCAGAAGACATTTGCTTAAAACCGTAAGGCTTCCCTTATAATGTAACCCTCTAGACTGTTGTATATCTTGGCAGTTCCCACTGGAAATGAATTCAAAGGAAATCCCACAAAGTTTAATGAAATCTGCAACGTGATGAAATAATTGATGTAACATTCTGGATAAACATTCTAAACAAACTACGTTCTATATTTTTGCTATTGGTATTTTTTTGTGCTGATGGGAAAAAAAAAAGCATCTGTGTTCTTCCTAGAAGGATCTGTACACTAAAATGTAATAGCCTTTATCAATGATTAATTCCTAATTAACTCGTAAGAGGGATTACGGATTGATCATAGCAGTCATGCTACAATGAATAGTCCTTTAGACTAAAGTGCTTCATGTCTTTGACCTCCGGGTTAAGCGTCTGCATTTCGCCATTTGTCTGGTGCTCCTTGCAAAATGTTGTTTATATCTTGTTGGTTTAATGGTATAAGTATTTATGGTGACACTGGCTTCTCCGAATGATTTGACATAATTATTATGCTTTTTTTTACTGGCACAAACTATGATGGTTTAGAATTGCCAGGCAGACATGCAGTTGCAAAGTTGAGAATAAAGAAAGCAGACGTGATGTTTATTTATTACTTTATTTATGAACAGGTTTTTATTTTTTTATTTCATTTCCATCCCTGTCCCATTAAAACTTACAGTCTACAGTCTCACCCATTCGCGCACACACATGTTTAAGGTAATTTTAGTCAGCAGTATGTTTTTGGACTGTGGGAGAATCTAGATCACCCAGAGGAAACTCTCACAGACACTGGGAGCAGATACAAACTCCACACAGAGAAGACCTTGTCCGGTAATCAAACTCATGACCACAAATGTTGTGAGGCATAAGTGCTAACCAATTGAGTCATCAAGCCATCATCTTTTTCTCAATATTTGTATGCTAACTCTATAACTAATTTGCTTTGAACTAAAGTGATTCAGTGTACTGGTAAAAATATCTTACCTGCCTTAATGCCTCTTATTTTATTTATTGCATGCTCCACAGCCCCATCATTGGTATAGTTACTTAGAACACATTGTTTTACGTATCTGGAGAAGAAACCTCATTAACTTCTAACTTTTATCTTTAAATTAACAAATGTCATCAGTCAGAGTTTAATTGCTAGATTTGGTGTGTGTGTATATATATGTATATAAAATGTGTGTGTTTAAAATTCTCACGCAATTAACGTGAGTACAAGCTATATGTATGTTTTGTAATCCGCCCGTCCTCTGTTAACAGGTGGGTTTTTGCGCTTGTTCAACTCAACATAAATTGCGTGCATGCAGTCACAGCCCACATTGCAACGCCCTTTGCTGACCTTTACACATACAATGGTAAATGTCCAAATGTGAACAACTCATGCGATTGACTATGCAATGTGCGCGGTGAGATGAAGATAGCAAACACGAATACCTGCTGCGAGAGCACAATTCCATTTTAGCCCCAGTGCTTCAGCTCACAAGATCATAATACATAAGATCATCCAGTCCGAGCAGTATTAAGACTTTGGGGGACCCCTGGGAAGAAATCTAATCCGCACTTATGCAACCTACATACGGAAATGGTACGTAGATAGTGTAAATAAGCTACTACGCATGCGCAGTAGCTCAATTCTTAAAACAACGTGAGTAAGACTAAAACTACGTAACCGTGAATCCGGACCTAAAAATCCAGAGCCCTCCACAAACCCATACACATTAAAACTGACACCCAAAAGTCTAATGATGCTGCACAGAACAAATAAATTGCTAGGTTTAGAGTTAGTGGCTGTGATTTGAAATTCTTCTGTTACTACCTCGTGCAGTGGAGAAGAGCAGGTCGCAGGAAGTCGAGGAAATGCCTTTAATTCCAGTGATCATCTTTAAATGATATCTAAGATTTCGCAGAGCAGCATTTCTCTATCATAGGAATAAGTGCATCTGACAATGTTCCTGATGACACATAATAATTCTGAGTGGGAAATACATAACTAGTGCTTTACATGGAAGGAGGAGGGTATTTGGTGTGTGAATATATCTGGCAGAAATTCAAGGGCTCCCTGCTGTTACACCAGCCTTATGGAGGATGCATGTTTGTCTAAAGATGCCAGAAATTTCTCTTCTCTGCTAAGTGTTTTCTATTTGAGTATTACCATTGAACAGACAATTATATGTGTGGACATTTACATAATATTTCCCTCTGTGTTGCAGTGGCTTAAGCCGTCACTTATGCCAAGGAACAATGCACTTTTAGAATAAAGTTTTGTTGCCTAAGTGGGATACATTTAGAAATCAGTGCATTATCTATTTAGATTTTCATTGGTTAGAGGTGCTCCTCACTCCCATTGTTATTTTCCTCTTTATTGCCATTTCCTTTTATGTACTGTATAATTATAATCCCCTTGTATGTTCCTTCCCGTTCAGTATGTATTTTGTTTAGAAGACAATGAAGGGCTGATCCTGAATTGGGGGCAACATGAAAAAAAAAGAAATAAAACTGAACCATGGTAATATCTGAGGGAGGATCATTTAATATGTACAAATAGAATTGGAGTTAAAAAGAACTTAAAGCGGAGTGGACGCATGCTGCAGAGCTCCTCGGACTGGGCCTCAACTTTCCCCACTATTGGGGTGATCCGCCCTGCATCTCCTGCTGGGGACCCCCTATCTGGTCCTCGGGAGACTCCTGCCTCTCCTGACTCCCCCGCTGCCCGGGCCGACACTCCCACCTCTCCTGCTCGCGGTGATTCGGGCCCTCTGGGGACCGCAGCCTTTCCTTTGCTCTTCCTACCTCCGTTACCTCCGCGGACTCCAGCAGGGTGAACGATCCACTGGCGGTGTACAGTACACCCTGCCCTGCCGCTGGACGAAACTGGCCGGAGCGAGAGCTACTTGCTGCCGGCATCAGAACCGCGTGGCTCCTCGTCGCGGGCGCCATCTTGGATACCGCAGCCCGTAGTTTACCGCTGAAAAGTGCCTGGAGGAGGTGAGCTGGACAGTGGGCTCTGATTCTGTGCAGCTGGGAGTGATGCCAATTGACCCCCACAAACTACCACCGGAGGAAGGCTTTTTCAGGGTAGCATAGCCCTGCTCCTGCTCTCTGTCACCCCATTACCCTCCTCTGCTACCTCTTATAATCCCCCCACAAATTATAAGGCATACCCTGCCTAATATTGCCTGCTCTCCCTGCAGCTTCTGCCCTTACCTCCCTACTCCTATAGAGGTCTGAGAGACTGCCTTCCCTACTTCTCCCTGCAAGATAGCTGGAGGAGAGGGGTGGAGGAGTGTATTTGAAGTAGGGAGTTCCTTGTTTCCCTATTAGTCCTGTAGGAAGACCTGAGTCCTATTATGGGGCTCTTTTTCTTCGGTGCAGGTGACTCCTGATGTGACTGTACTACCTTCTCACCATCCAGAGGCCAGTTGTGCTGTTTGACTGTACTATCCCACGTTCACTGCCCTGCAGCAGCCAATATCTTCATCAGGAATACATCTGAGAATTAACCTTTTCAGACCCAAGAGCTGTCAAATGTAATACACCAGTTCTCCCTTCCCCACAGGGGACACCACATATGAGATGCCTGTTTGATTAACCTATTTTACCAACCTAAGTCTCACCCTCCAACCACTGTGTACGATTTTTGGCTATCCTATCGACCAAACATTTGCCTCTATGCCGTCAAGGAAAGCTAAACCTATCCCCCTCCAACCTCCAGTACGGTTCCCTGCACGTCCATCTTCATCTCAGAGTAAAGCTACGGCCTCTGCTTCTACACCTGAGGCTATGGAGCAGTCGGACTCTCCTCCTCCCCAACCCCCTGCTGTCCCAGATGTGAGAACTGACCCTGACTCTGAAGCTCCCTTAACGGTCAAGGCAATGCAACATATGTTGACTGCTCTACGCACGGACATTACCAACGACCTTAAATCTACTCTACAAGATTTGCGTACGAGTATAACGGAACTTGGAGACCGTACCGACCATCTGGAGAATAAAATGGGGGAAATTGTCCAATCTCATAATGGTCTGTTGGATGATCACGAATCACTACAAAAGGAGGTGGAGGCCCTTAGGACCAAAGTCAACGACCTAGAGGACAGAGCACGCCGGAACAATATAAAGATTCGTGGTATCCCTGACTCGGTCTCGTCCACTGACCTGTCAAGCTTCGCAACGGCTCTCTTCCGCAAATTGCTGCCGTCAGCTACCGACAATGACCTGCTAATAGACCGTATACACAGACTCCCCAAATTCAATCTAGCTCCCCCCTCACAGCCGAAGGATACACTGCTACGCATACATTTCTTCCACATCAAAGAAAATATTCTTCGGGCGGCGAGATCTGCTGAGGGTACAGATCTGCTAGGAGACTTGCAACTGTTTCCAGACCTCTCGGCTGCGACGCTCGCCAAACGCAGAGACCTGCGTCCAATCACCTCGGCTCTCCGGGCGCAGGCAATCCAGTACCGCTGGGGATTCCCGACCAAGCTACTTGTCCGTCGCTCTGGGACCCTTCACGCCATCTCATCAGTGGAATCCGGTGCTTCCCTACTCACCTCGTGGGGTATCTCTGTTTCGCCTGGACTGACCCGACGCTCGTCTCCGATCCAGGCTGCGTGGACCCGAGTGGGAGGCTCCAGCAAATAAGAAATGGGTGAGACCCATCTATGTTGACTTTTTCCACTCTTAATCTCGTATGGACTGCAATATTCCACAACTTGTCATCTTTTTGTTGTGTGTTAGCTTTGTCTCTATAGTAGTATAACCAGAGTGGTAAAATTGTCCGCCTTACTTGTTTACCTGGTATAATTATAATTGTTGGTAATAGGTTTGTTACAATAGTCCCCTGGGGAAGGGTCTATACTGACCACCCCCCAACCTTCTGTTGCCACACGATCCCTATGTGGCATCCATTTAAGCCCAATATACAGGGCTTTTTCTGTTTCCCCCTCCTTTTTTATTATTTTCCCACACCATGTTTTAAATGTTTTTGTGACCCTACTGAGAAAGGTATCCTATGCCTCATCATCTATAGAGTGGTCTTTACTATAGATACTACTATGACAAGAATGCACCTATACTCACATACACTCCAGCCCCTTTGCTTCAATGATTTACTTTCTATCATTAAATGTTAGGGGGTTGAACGCCCCGGTAAAGCGGCGCATGGCCCTTGCAACATTTAAATCCTATAAAGCAGACATAGTAGCATTGCAGGAAACCCATTTTTCCTCTCATCAAAACATTACCTTGTCTGATCATCTATATAAATGCCATATGGCAAATGGCCCCTTTAAAAGAAATGGAGTAGCTATTCTTATAAGGACATCCCTACACTTTGAATTGCACTCCTCCATTGCAGACAAAAATGGTCGGTATTTGGTATTGGTGGGTTCCTTGGAAGGTCAGTGGATTACAATTGCATCCGTATATGCCCCGAACACACATCAAATCCCTTTTCTACGATCTCTGTTTGAATTGGTACTTGCCTCTAAAAAGGGTAACTTGGTCCTTTTGGGTGACTTTAACTTGGCCCCAGATCCCAAGCTAGATAGAATGTCAGCTCTCCCTTCTACGCCCATAAGTGTACTCCGCTCCCCCTCCCCATTGTCCCAGTTACTCTTAGAATTTGGCCTTTATGATGTGTGGAGGGTACTTAATCCTACAACCAAAAACTATACGTTCTTCTCCCCACCACATAACTCTTACTCCCGAATTGATCTGATTTTAGCGGACAAATGGCTTCTGCAATATTCTGCATCATCTGCTATTCTGCCAACAGTATGGTCTGACCATGCCCCTGTACAGTGGACTTGCAATTTTAAATCTAGACCCCATATCCTACGTCCATGGAGGTTTTCTGAGTTTTATTTCACTGATTTAATTGCCCAGAGTGAACTCACAAATGCGCTCACTGATTATATGTCCCATAACTTGCCCGCTGATACGCCTTTACATGTGCACTGGTGTGCATTGAAGGCAGTCCTTAGAGGGGCGGCAATACAGATCGGCGTGAAACTACGCCGCAACAATTTAAAATCCCAGCAAATCCTTATAGATAATTTGTCCCGCTTGGAAAGCCTCCATCAACAGTCCCCAACCCCTGCAATTAAAGCAGAACTGGATATTGCCCGCTCTGCACTCTTAGCTTGGCAACAAATCCGAGCTCGAATTACCTTAGACAGAGCTAGACAGAAATTTTATTCATCTGGCAATAGAGCGGGCAAGCTTCTGGCACGTAAATTAAGAGCCCAGCGAGCTCAGTCCGCAATTAAAAACATAACTACGGATCAAGGTCTCCAACTTTTAAACCCATCTGACATTGCAGAGCAATTTGCCCAATACTATGCTAAGCTATATAACCTCAGAGAGGACCAAACTACATATCAACCGACCCCGGTCTCTATTGCCTCCTTTCTAAATGACCTCCCACTCCCTTCCCTGTCGGCGGAGGACCTCTTGTTGTTGAATTCCCCATGGACAACAGCGGAGATTGCCCAGGTAATCAAAGCTCTCCCTTTACGAAAATCCCCTGGTCCGGATGGATTTAAAAATGAATTTTATATCCACTTTGTGGACAAATTAGCCCCACTATTGACCAATCTGTTTAACGACATTCATGAAGGTGGGAAGTTCCCCCCTGAGATGTTAGAGTCCAGAATAGTCACTATCCTTAAACCGGGAAAGGATCCCACCAAATGTCAAAATTACCGCCCCATAGCCCTCTTGAATTCAGACTTAAAAATTTTTGCTAAATTGATGGCGAATCGCCTGTCTCCATTCCTACCCAAACTAGTTCATCCGGACCAGGTGGGCTTCATTCCCCATCGACAGGCCTCTGATGCTACTAGACGTGTGTTGGATGTGGTGGATCTACTATCCACCACGAGAGATAGGGGCCTTCTTCTGTCTTTAGACGCGGAGAAGGCCTTTGACCGGCTACACTGGGACTATATGCGGGAGGTTCTCTGCCGACTTGGCCTCCGAGGCCCTTTTTTGCATTCCATACTAGCCTTATACACGTCACCCAACGCCAGAGTGTTATGTAATGGTTTCCTCTCCAGTCATTTTCGAATTTCGAACGGTACTCGTCAAGGCTGCCCAATGTCCCCTTTAATTTTTGCTTTAGCCATGGAGCCCTTAGCGACTAGGATCCGCTTAGAGCCCTCCTTTCCAGGACTTATCCTCGCTAAACAGTCACATAAGATTTGTCTTTTTGCAGACGATGTCCTATTGTTTGTTTCCCATCCGCTCTCCTCCCTCCCCTCCCTGCACTCTATATTGAAGAGCTTCATCGAGGCATCTCTATACAAACTCAACTCTTCCAAAACTGAGGCTCTTCCACTCAATACCCCCCAGGCGGTCGTGGCCATATTGCAACAACGCTTTCCCTATGTTTGGAAAACTGACTCGTACCTTGGTATTAAGATCCCAGCCTCCACTGCCCGAGTATTTGAAGTCAACTACCCCCCATTACTAGCCCACATACAGAAATTGATGGATGGGTGGATGCGATTTGAGATCTCCTGGCTGGGCCGTATTGCTGCCTGTAAGATGATGATATTACCCAAAATCTTGTACTATTTCCACACCATCCCCTATCTGCTGCCAAGTAAACTCCTCAACAAACTGCGCTCCATCATGACGGCGTAAGTCTGGCGATGGAGACCCCCTCACCTGGCGTATTCGTGTCTACTTAGACCTAAAAAGATGGGTGGGGTGGAGCTCCCGGACCTGCTTCGGTATCAAGAAGTTTGTATCCTTGCTCAAGTGCGCGATTGGACCTTGCCTGCGGGATGTAAACCTTGGGTAGATATAGAAAAGCTCGTTCCCTCCTTTTTCCCCACGGTGGACCTCCTGTGGACCTTCATGCGATTAAGGTGTGGGACACTACCGTTGTCCCGAACCGTTTCTTCCCTCTTCCATCTAACAACCTCTCCCTAGTGGCCATTTCCAAACTTATCCCACATATTGGTTTTAAAAACTGGATCTCTAAGGGTGTCCACTCCCTACAACAAATCATCCGGGGTCCCTCTACTCGGCCTTTTACTCAACTGCAGGAGGAATTTGCGCTCTCTCAAGGTGAGCGATTTTCCCATCTCCAACTGACGCACTGGTGCGAAAGTATTAGAAAAAGGGGCCCACCGATATCCTCTCTACCCAAGCCTTTCTTATCCCGATTATCTAATGTACCACTGCGGAGCCTGATCACATTCTGGTACGGCGTTCTGACTCCAGAATCACCTGGACCTAAGACTAAGAGCCAGTTGGACTGGGAGAGGGATCTTGGAGTGGAGTTTTCTCAATCCCAATGGGAATTAATACACTCCTCGGCCTTTAAATTTACAAAGTGTATTGACCACTCAGAGCGGCAGTTAAAACTCCTCCACCATATGTATATCACCCCGGTGCGCTTGCATAAAATTTGCCCTACACACTCGAATCTCTGGTGGAGAGATTGTGGGGAACGAGGAGATATTTTCCACATCTTTTGGTCCTGTAGAGCTATCAGACCTTTTTGGGATCAAATCTCACATTTCGCATCAGTGGTTTGTGGACTACCGATCACCCTCACCCCGGAGGTCGCGTTGCTACACCTATTTCCATCCGACATCCCCTCCGACAGACGGTACGTCTCAGGGCATATCCTTTCAGCTGCAAAAGCTACCTTGGGCCAAGCGTGGAAGTCCCCTCTCCCTCCCTCTCCTGCCAAAGTAGTAGCTAAAGTGAACTTCCACTATAATATGGACACATTCGAGGCCCCATACTCAACCTCCCCCTCTGCCCCTTCTATGCAATGGTTCCTTTGGGCAGAATACCTGGATAACAACCCTACCCAGGCCCGGTCAGGAGAACTGTTGGATGTGAATCTCCAGAACGCCTAGATACTATTTCTACCTCCCCAGAAGGGTTCTCTGTTTCAACCCCCTAACTGCAATTTTCTGCTATTTGATTATGCATGTATACTTCTGTGCTGTTTCCCTGAGAGAATAGCCCCTATACCTATAATATTGCTGTATATCCTTGTCAATCATCGCGCCCTGATCTAAACTGCTCTGTGATACTGTGCGGCTGTATACCTTTTCCTCTGATCACTTATCCTACCCTCCCCCTATTCCCCTTTACCTTTTATTGCTGTGTACCTGTCCCTTATTTCTTTTCCTCTTATGTTCCCTCTTAAATTCTATAAAATTGCGAGAGATTCCCCTCATCTGTATAGATCAAGCATTGATATATTGTTTTGTACCCATGTGTTATGTTTTGAAATGTTACTTGTACACCCTGGAAATTTCTCATTAAAAATTACAGTTAAAGAAATAAAATAAATACAAACATAGGGGGTTATAGGACTTGTCCACATATTTCCTAACTAATTATGTAAAAGGAAAGGAATATTTATGCATATACTAGCACATAGTGGAGGATGATAGTTGGTTTAAAAACTCCTGTTGGCACATTATAATAGAATAAAAGGGTACAATAAAATAGAATAAGGTACATACTGATGTGAATAGCCACCAGCATGCGAATTGGCTTAAGGGTATCCCTATTGGTCAATTCAAAAGACTTAGAAGGAATTGTACTGAAGATCAGATATATAGAACTCAAGCAGACGATTTAATCAATAAATTTGAGGAGAAAGGTTATTCTAGGTGCAATCTTTGCAAAATAGCTGACAACACGGGAAAAATTCAAACAAAATGATTTGCGCCCCAATCAAAAGGGAAAATGCAAAGAAAATGCTAATAGAGGTTTTAATTTAGCCTTCATCACAAAATATAACAAAGAATATAAGGAAATAGAAAAAATAATCCATAAAAACTGGCACATTCTTTTGAAGGACCCTATTCTACAGAACATACTCCCAAATCGTCCCAATTTTATTTATAGACGTGCGCCCAATTTAAAAAATATGCTGGTTAAAAGTGCATTTGAAAATGGAGAAAAAATAGGCATTAAAACACAAGGTTTCCACAGATGTGGGGACTGTAAAGCCTGTAAAACAGTTAAAGGTCCCAAAAAAACTGAAGACTTTGAAGTTAATGGTATAAAACATAGAATTAAGGACTTCATCACTTGTAACACCAAGTCAGTTGTATATATTTAGAGAGGATGTGCATCTGCGGTATTAGGTCTTCCTTGGTGGTCTCCCCCCAGGTACTGGCCCAACCTTTCCCTGCTTAGCTTCCAAGTTCTGATGGGGTCGGGCACTTTCAGGGTAGTTTGACTGCAGTTATTTATCTTCTTTTTGGTTCCCAGGTGTTATTCAATTACCCCAATGCTATAGATAACGTAACGAAAGTTCTCAGAAAAATAGGTATCATAGGAACCATTTTAATTCAAAGTCACCATTTAAACCATGTGGAATTAAAGACTTGACTTTAATAAATATATAAATTTCATCTCCGCTTTTGCTAGGCGGGATTCTTGATTATTGCTCCTCCAATTAGGTTTGATGTTTTGTATTCCTATAAATTTGGTGATGGAACTCCATGAACAATCATGTTTCTCTTTAAAGTGATTGGACAGGGTGTGGTCTACTTTTCCTTTTAAATATCATATAAATGTTCCTGTATTCTGATTTTTAATTGTCGAGTGGTTTTTCCAACATACACCTTCTTGCATTCGCATTCAATAATATATACAACTGACTTGGTGTTACAAGTGATGAAGTCCTTAATTCTATGTTTTATACCATTAACTTCAAAGTCTTCAGTTTTTTTGGGACCTTTAACTGTTTTACAGGCTTTACAGTCCCCACATCTGTGGAAACCTTGTGTTTTAATGCCTATTTTTTCTCCATTTTCAAATGCACTTTTAACCAGCATATTTTTTAAATTGGGCGCACGTCTATAAATAAAATTGGGACGATTTGGGAGTATGTTCTGTAGAATAGGGTCCTTCAAAAGAATGTGCCAGTTTTTATGGATTATTTTTTCTATTTCCTTATATTCTTTGTTATATTTTGTGATGAAGGCTAAATTAAAACCTCTATTAGCATTTTCTTTGCATTTTCCCTTTTGATTGGGGCGCAAATCATTTTGTTTGAATTTTTCCCGTGTTGTCAGCTATTTTGCAAAGATTGCACCTAGAATAACCTTTCTCCTCAAATTTATTGATTAAATCGTCTGCTTGAGTTCTATATATCTGATCTTCAGTACAATTCCTTCTAAGTCTTTTGAATTGACCAATAGGGATACCCTTAAGCCAATTCGCATGCTGGTGGCTATTCACATCAGTATGTACCTTATTCTATTTTATTGTACCCTTTTATTCTATTATAATGTGCCAACAGGAGTTTTTAAACCAACTATCATCCTCCACTATGTGCTAGTATATGCATAAATATTCCTTTCCATTTACATGATTAGTTTGGAAATATGTGGACAAGTCCTATAACCCCCTATGTTTGTATTTATTTTTAATATACTCGATCTATATCTATTTTAATATACTCTTAAGAGTAGCGAGTTATGTGCGTTGATCCCTTTCCTCTCCTATATGTCTATATATTATATAGTATATTTTTTACTGATATTTATCTTTATATCTAAAGTGTGGTTTTTTTAGTAATTTTTTATCCCTTGAAAAAATATTTAATTTATTTTATCTTTATTAATTTTATATTTTTTCTATATCCCTTGCAAATTGTGAAAAAGGTATATAATATTGTAATATCCATGTCAAATTTTTTACATGTATTCTTTAAGGTGGATTTTATTTCCTCCATTATATATTATGATTTATTTTAGAGGGCCAAATAGAGAAAAAGAGTGTTTGCTGGCCCCCATTCTTCTCTATGTTCTAGTTTCTAGATCATTTAAATTGCTTCCATAAAATTTATATAAACTATGCAAGATTTAGGTTAGAAAATAAGTGTCAGAAGCTATATGATTTTTTAATTTGTTGAACTTATTCTTCTCTATGTTTTGATTTCTAGTTTCTAGATAATTTAATTGCCTCCATAAAATTTATATTAACTATGCAAGATCTATGTTAGAAAATAAGTGTCAGAAGCTATATGATTTTTTAATTTGTTGAACTTATTCTTCAAGTTTACTTGTACCATTTTGTCATGTACTGTAAAAATGCATTATTTTTTTATTTTATCAGATGTTTGATATGTTGTTAATGACGTTGTATTAGTGCTGTGATTGGCTGTTGATACTACTTCAACACCCTATATATATCCCATTGCCAATAGACACCCCTCATTTGCCTTGAAAAAGAACCACAACTGGTTTGAAACGCGTCGGCAGGGTGTCTATTGTTCCTGTCTGCATCTGGGTGATCCACCGAGTTGATTTCTCCAGCACCGTTTCTCTGCTTTCTACCCGGGACTTAACATCCAGAGTAAACGGTGCTACAACTGGTGGGTGCATAGTGCAGCTTTTACTTTTTATTGTTTTATTTTGTGACTTATAAATTCTCTTTTTTTACTTGGATCCCGAGCGTCAGCTTGTTCTTCCTTCATAAGAGAGAGCCAGAGCCCAGCGGGAAGTGGGGATTCCCCTTCCGATGCTGTGAGAGATTTTGTTTACACGTTTCTGTGGTGACCATCAGCGCTCACTGTCTACACGCAGCAGAGGTTTTAAACACAGCGTCTCTTCAGTGTTCAGGACTGTCAACATCGCTATATCTACGTTTGGACTACACACCGTGAGTGACTTTTATCTAAACCTGGGACCCACTGGCTACATGTGAAGAGACTTTTAAGGAACTCAGTTTAAGAACGTTATTTTATTAGTCCATGCTAATACCTCTATAGGACTTATAGACTTATTCAATGATTAGAGGTATAGTTCTTCTATCCGTATTGAGATCTAGCAACACATTTGTACTCCACTATTTGCTTATTTAATCACTGTGCCTCTAATTAGTTATTATTTTAAAATATTAGTTAGGTTTCCAGCTCACTTATTCAGTTTTGTTATTTGATTTTACATTGATCTTTTTGTATATTTAATTCCATCACCATTCACTCTACTCATTTCACCTTTACTCCTCATCAAAGGATTTTTGTCGGTTTTCACTATTTTGTTTATTTATTTTATTATAATCCTGTGTATTTTTTTGTGTTTTTATTATCTATATGTTCTTTTAAAGTGTATCAGTTAGAGTGTTAGTCCTCTTATTTCAGTTAGTCCCGAGTTTATCCTTAGGTGCACTCTGATTAGTTTAATTAGATATTATATCATTTATTCACTGTATATTTCACTTTTGATATTTTCCATTAATTTTTTTTGTATATTTTAGAAGGTTTATTATCACCTTTATTATTGTTTTAGCGCTCACGCACCAATATATATTTTTTGCTATTGAAATCTTTTAGGGAATTGGTGGTATCCCTAGGTGAGGTTGAGCTGCTGGGTAGTTTTTAGCTCTTAGTTTATCTATTAGAGCGCCCTTGTCTTCCACTTTCAAACATAGATACTTATTCTATAGAGACAATAAAATATGAGTTAGAACACATAACATTTATTATAACTATACAAAATTCACTAACAGTACACATAACATATTTTACTACATGTAAAGGCATACAAGTCTAATCTCATGGTAGAAACACAGAATGGAAGTTGCTCAATCAATTTATAGTTAAATGCAAACAGGTGCATGATAGGCAGGGGTTAATCTGCTAGCCACAGAAACAAAGGAATAACAAATTGCATCAGCAACACTGCCATAAACCAGTAACAGACTATACTGTTCTATGTGTAAAATAAACAAAAAAAAT
>WWET01005053.1:63722-79901 GCA_011038615.1 Limnodynastes dumerilii
TCCGACGTCAGGCCAAGGTAGCTGCCACAACGGCATGCACATGGAGCCCATTACATGGCTACACAGATAGATAAAATCACATTATTATCTCCTCCGTAACACTCCGTAACTTACTCCTGTTTTCCTTCCCATGCTGTCTTCCTATCTTGCTGTTTTCCCCCTCACACTGTCTACTTTCCTCCTTCCATCCTCTGCTGTCTTCTCCTTTCCTCTTTCTATCACCTTCTGTCTTTTTTCTCCTTCCATCTCCTGGTGTGTTCCGCTTTCCTCCTCTCACCTTCTCTTCTCCTTCCCCCCTCTCCGCTTGTCCTCTCTATCTCACCTTCTCTTCTCTTCACCCCTCTCTCTCCTCTTGTCCTCTCTATCCTACCTCCATGTTGGTTTCTCCTTTTCTTCATTTTCTTTCTTCCTTCCATCACTTGTGGTCATCTTTCCTTCATCCCACTCCTGCTGCCCCCCCCCCTTCCTTTTTTTTTCTCTACCTCTCTCTCTCCCTCTCTTCCTTTTTTCCTCTACCTCTATTCTCACTCTCAACCTTTTTTTCTTCTGCCTCTCTTCTTTTCTTTCCCTCCCTCTCTACCTCCCTTCCTTTTTTCCTCTTCCCCTCTCTCTGTCTGCTCCTTTCTTCTGCTTATCTCTCTCCCTTTATTCCTCTGTCTTTTTCTCTTTAATGCTCTCCCTCCCCCTATTCCTTTCTTTGTTTCGTTCTTTCTTTTTTCCTCTCTCACTACCTCCCTCTTTTTTTCCTCTCTCTATCGCTCTCCCTCCCCCTCTTTCTTTTTCAACTTCTCTCTCTTTCTTCCTCTGTCTTTCTATTTTTCTTCTGCTTCTCTCTCTCTCCCTTTCTTCCTCGCTCTCCCTTGCTCTCTTCTTATTCCCCTCTCTATAACTCTACCTCCCTCTCTTCCTCGCTCTTTCTATCGCTCTCCCCACTCTTTCTTTTTCTCTTTTTTTCCCCCTCTCTATAACTTTACCTTCCTTTCTTTCTCTGCCTCTCTTCCTCTGCCTCTCTCCTTTTCTTCCACGCTCTCCCTTGCTCTCTTCTTTTTTTCCCCTCTCTAACTCTATCTTCCTCTCTTCCTCGCTCTCCTTTGTTTTCTTCTTTTTTCCCCTCTCTTCCTTTCTTCCTCTGCCTCTCTTCCTTCATCGGCCACCTCTCTATTTCGGCCTCTCTCCTTCAGATGGATAAACACCAGGCAGAGATAGACCTTGGCATTTGGAGACTGCTTTCAAACTTTTCCTCCAACCACACACACAAACCCCAGAACTCTCCCTCAGCCAGCGGTAACAATACGTCGCTGAGAAACCTTCCTGCATCCTCCTTAGTTAGAGATCCGCGTTCTCGCTCCTCTTCTGTATTCCTCCATCATGCTCCAAACCATGCAAAGCCTAAAGCCAGAGTCCCCTCTCGCACCTCTCCACCATCGGGGGCCCCTGGCCACCTGCCAAGGAGATCTGCCCATGAGGTATGCCCAGCGAGATCTTGCTATGACTTGTTCCACGTGTCCCTGCATTTCTGTGTCCAACTTCCTGTAATCCTCCATTTCAATTATTCAAGGCTCTCAGTGGAGACTCCCCACGGTCACCTGGTCATGACTCCACCAACCTCCTCTTCTCTCGGACCCCGGGACTAAGAGGTTCTGAAAAGGTAGACATGGTTCAGGGTGTGCGTAGATGCTGCATGGAACCTGCTCCCCTAGTAACGTCTCTGTGTATGTTGTGTACATAAGAAGGCCTGGTTTTAGATCTTTCTCCCCTTGTTTGTGTTGCTGATTTTGATCGATCGTGCTGCAGTTTTTCTCCCTTATAGGATCTTGTACTTTCATTCCGCTCTGTTCTTTTTCTAGTATTCTCTAGTCTACAAGGGCTTCTCTCTGAACCCTGAAGGTGTTTTCTACTGGTCTTTACCAAAGGTTTACCTGGAGGACAAGGTAAAATGCACCAGTCACACAGCCCTGCTCTTCTCATGTGACGCTCATTCTAAGCTGGCAGGATCTTCACATTGTTTGTCCATCTGTCCCACTCCTACTGTGTGGAGGAGTACCTTGGGCTATGGAGAGGCATGATCAAACGGGTGATGGTTTAATGATGAGTAAACAAGCTATGCCCTATGGCGAAGAGGGTCATAAAAATAGTCTTCCTTACAGACCTTATGAGTACACATCCAGAGGCTGCCACATGCTGCGAGACTTTCTGCTGTCTGTAGCTGTACTCGTGATGAGTTACAATGCACCCTGTATGAATCTATATGATGTCTTCCCAGGTCACATCATATGGGGGCACTCTGCGCTACACCTTGAGCTACATAGCCGGTCTTCTGGGATCCCCTCTGCCTGATGCAGATGTGCAAATCACGGTAAGGGATAAAGCTCTTGTTGTATCGGATGATGGGCCTATTGTGTAAATAGGAGACAGAGGATTGTACATTATGGAATCTCCCCTTTTGTAATAATAACAGGGTTCTTTTTATGACATGCAGGGAAATGACATCACGCTGGTGGCCTATCAGACTGAATTGCGTAATCGTGAGATCAAAACCTTTGAGATTGCGTTCCGAGAGGTGAGTGCGACGGACGGTATGATCTGTGCAAAGGTTCTTGCAGCAGGGACTGCATATTAAATGTTTTCTGCTCACATCAGAGCCAGTGGAAGCGTCCAGACGGGCAGCAGGCCACCCGGGAACATCTAATGATGGCGCTGGCCGATCTAGACGAGATCCTTATCCGGGCATCTTATTCCACGGACATGCTGTCTGCCAGTATCAGCGGTGTAAGCATGGAGACGGCTGGACCCTCTTACACTAGCCTGCCCCAAGCTCTGGAGGTAGAGGAGTGCCGCTGTCCTTTGGGCTACCGGGGACTGTCCTGCCAGGTGAGAGAGAGGTCATGTGACCAGAGCTGTACTGACCACTGAGGAAAAGGTGGGTCATGGTGTCAGTATCTACGGCTCAGACTATATCCTCTCTGTCACAGGACTGTGCCCCTGGATATACCCGCACTGGAGCCGGTCTTTACCTTGGACACTGTGAACCATGTGACTGCAACGGGCATTCAGAGACTTGTCACCCAGAGACTGGCATCTGCTCGGTGAGTACGGTGACATTGCGAGGGGTACATGATGATAATTATTGTTTCACCCCGAGGATAGCCTAGCATTTTAAGACTCATTCCCTCAGTGCTATGATGGGAGCTGGTTTTGCCCCTGTGCCCACCCTTGCCAGGTCCTCTGTTTGGAGGAGGTCACATTTCTCTGTCTCTGCTATTCTAGAATTGTTTGCACAATACGGCTGGAGACTTTTGTGACAAGTGCGCCCCTGGCTTTTATGGTGATTCCACTGCAGGAACACCGGAGGATTGCCAGCCCTGTGCATGCCCATTAACGGAGCCAGAGAACCAGTAAGTGTTATCTCAAAGCCACCCATTCCATAGCATATCATGATAGACATTCACAGGGAAGGCGTCATCTGACCTGTATTACCAGTCTCTTATTATTTCAGGTTCTCGAAGACCTGTGAAATAGTTGGCACTGATGGATACAGGTGCACAGCCTGCCCCCTAGGGTACGCAGGGCAGTACTGCGAGCGGTAAGTTCCTGTAACTGATGATTGCATATATTGAGTTCTGTCATGTTCCTGACTCCAGATCATGACCTTCCACTATATTTCACATGCTTATATTTACATGTTGGTCAGCCATTTTTATTTCACACGTGACACGAGCGAGTCCCCTTTCCCCACACTTCGAGTAGTCCATAGTATCATGTTCCTAGACTAAACCCTTGCTCATGTCCTGTCTCCTGTCCCCACACTTGGCAGATGCTCTCCTGGATACACGGGTAATCCCAACATACATGGACAGAAGTGTGTTCCTGATGGTAAGAGCTTTGTTTTTGTTCTCTGTGGGTGATTGGTTGGATGGGGGACATGGGAAGACATGGCTGCTCCTCCCGGTTGTGGTGACTCTTGTATGATCTGTCCTATACAGACCAGCCATCTAACTTCATTGTCCGCATTTACCCTGAGAGGAAAACCGTTGTGGCGGGTGGCGAGGTGTCTCTACGGTGCCAGGGGAGTGGCGTCTCTCCTCATTATTTTTTCTGGTCCCGGGAAGACGGACAGCCCCTTTCTAGCAACACGCAGCTGAGAGACAGAGGTAATACATGCCTGTGTGCTCGCACCGTTCCATGTCACCTGTTCAGGTAAAGCTCATCTGCCTCTTATTTCTTAGGAGAGATCCTTCACTTCAACAACCTGAAGCCGTCCGATTCCGGCGTTTACATCTGTACTTGCCGCAACCTCTACTTCGCCAACACCAGCAGAGCCGAGATCATTGTCCAAGGTAAGAATGTCCGGCATGATATAGTGATGGTTTAGGGGTGACAAGGGTTCAGTCTATCCCCCATGACTTGTATTAGAATGACTTGCTGTAGCTTAATTCTGTTTTCTGTTATGGATGATCACTAATACATTGTTTGTGTAAAGCTGCCATTAGCTGGGATTCCTCACTCTCTGCGATGTGATGAGGTTTGTAGCACACTATAACATTGTGATATTCGTCATTACCCATGCTATAAAAATTCCCCCTTCCCTAGTTACCCCCTCATACCTGTCTCCCCAGATACCCCCTCATACCTCTCTTTCCATGTAGTCGTGTGGTCTGTCCTCTGGTTAATGTGGTGTAGTCTTGTTGGCGCGGTCTGTCCTCTGGTTAGTGCGGTGTAGTATTGTTGGCACGGTGTAGTCTTGTTGGTGTTGTCTGTCCTATGGTTAGTGCAGTGTAGTATTGCTGGTGAGGTCTGTTCTCTGGTTAGTGCTGTGTAGTCTTGTTGGCATAATCTGTCCTCTGGTTAGTGTGGTGTAGTCTTGTTGGCGCGGTCTGTTCTCTGGTTAGTGTGGTGTAGTCTTGTTGGCGCGGTCTGTCCTCTGGTTAATGCGGTGTAGTCTTGGAAGCGCGGTCTGTTCTCTGGTTAATGCGGTGTAGTCTTGTTGGCGCGGTCTGTTCTCTGGTTAACGCGGTGTAGTCTTGTTGGCGTGGTCTGTTCTCTAGTTAGTGTGGTGTAGTCTTGTTGGCGCGGTCTGTACTCTGGTTAATGTGATGTAGTCTTGTTGGCGCGGTCTGTTCTCTGGTTAGTGTGGTGTAGTCTTGTTGGCGTGGTCTGTTCTCTGGTTAGTGTGGTGTAGTCTTGTTGGCGTGGTCTGTACTCTGGTTAATGTGATGTAGTCTTGTTGGCGCGGTCTGTCCTCTGGTTAGTGCGGTGCAGTCTTGTTGGCGCGCTCTGTCCTCTGGTTAGTGCGGTGCAGTCTTGTTGGCGCGCTCTGTCTTCTCGTTAGTTGGTAGCGTGGTATGTGTCTAGATTGATGATTGGGGATTTTGAAGATAATTTTTTGTCATCCAGCTATTTCCACTCGGCCAATAACAGTCACCATGGAAGAGCAAAGGGTCCAGAGCGTACGTCAGGGCGCAGATGTAACCTTTATATGTACAGCCAGGAGCACGGTGAGTATAGTGCGCTCTCTGTGTATGACCGGGATTCTTCCTGTCATTTTCCTCTGTGTCATCACAGATTCTGTGCCCTGTCTGTAATGCCAGCCGTCCTAGTCAGCATCATCCTTTGTGTTTCTTTCCTCAGTCTTCAGCCTACACGCTTGTGTGGACCCGTCAGAACAATGGCAAGCTGCCCGACCGAGCCATGGACTTCAACGGCATCCTGACCATCCGCAATGTGCAGCCTGAGGATGCCGGCATTTACATTTGCACTGGCTCCAACATGTTTGATATGGACGAAGGCAATGCCACACTCTATGTTCAAGGTTGGTGAAAGTGTCACCGTTATAACCTCCATCCCTGACCCCACTTGAGTGGTCTTCTCCCTACTTGCATGTCCATCCTGTGGGTCCCTTTTGTATGCTTTGGCATCTGCCTGTCTGGACTTTCACACCAGAGGTGCTTGCATGTTGGAATGAAGTCACTTCCTCCCTTCCTCTCTCCTTACCCTCTAATCAAGACTATTGTAATTAGACACTTTTGCTGCCTGGGCCTGCCCAAACTGCTCCACCTGATTATAAAACCAAAATCTGCATTCAGCCTTCCCCCAATCACCCCCTTCCCAGCTTCCACGCTGCCTAGAGTCTGCCCCCTGCGCACTGAAATAACGCTGTCTGTTCGTTTTTATTGTTTTGTTAAATAAAACGTTGTTTGTTTTTCAATAAATTTGACCGGGCGTTAAGACGGAGTGGCAGGGTGTCCTCTCTATGGCCAGGTCCTGGGTCCCTGCTGGCGAGGAGTTAGGGCATATTATTATAATAAATACAAGTCTCTTTCCGCATCAGAGAACAATGGCCCCTCTGCCATTGTTAGGGTATTAAGGTGTTAGCGTGACCCATAGAATATTGAAGCGAGGCGTAAAGCCCGTGTTCACCCCTGCGTATATGAGATCCCTCCACTTCCTCAGAGCCATGGCGTCAGCATTTGCAGCATGGTTTCCAGGCCATAGCTCAGTGTTGGCGACTCGGAACCTCCCTCCTGCCCAGGCATCATCTTGGTGTCCGCTGTATGTTCTGACACGGTGATGGGGTCCTGTGTGCGCTCCACATTCTCAGGAAACGGGTGATTTATCAGGCAGTGTCAGTGTCTGGATTGTAATCTGGTATACAGGATGCACATTTAAGCTTCAGGAAGTAGTTTCATTGTTTGGCTGGAATGAACTGGAGTTTATCATTGTCTGATCCAGTGCTGCTACCTAGGACGTGAAACTGAGCAGACATCGCTCTCACATGGTATTGAGTGTGACAAGTGTTTTCTGTATCGAAGGGAGTTGTATTCCGTGACATGGCTTGTATCGCATTCAGTAGAAGAGAGTGGTAGATTGTGACATGGCCTGTATTGCATTGCAGAGAAGAGATTGGCAGGCTGTATCACATTCCATAGAAGAGAGTGGTAGACTGTGACATGGCCTGTATGGCATTCAATAGAAGAGAGTGGTAGACTGTGATGTGGCCTGTATCACATTGCATAGAAGAGTGGTAGACTGTGACATGAGGCCTGATCCAGACCTACACAGCATATTTGCCGTTCTGCGCATGCGCCGGGCAGATGTTGCCCGCCGTAATCCATGATTCAAGGTTAACTGAATCATGCGGTAAAACAAGCTGCGGTAGTCAGTAATAGAGCGCTAAGGTAGCGATTGTTCTTAGCAATATAGGGGGTAGTTCTTTAGATCTGAAAGTGAATATTCAAAAGTCTAAGGAGCTCACAGTTCGTAGTATCGTCCTTATACTTCCAGAAGCGGTGAGTTGAAGTATCTGTCCTTTGTTTGATACGATCCTTCAGTGGCAGTGTTGTAGCGGCGTCTCTGGTGCTTACAGTCAGCTGGTTGTCTCTCTGCTCGTCATCGGCTCATCCCTTTTCCAGTTCTCCGAATGACAGCTCCTGCAGGCTTACCACGTCTGTGGGGGCAAAAGATAGAGACAAGGCACCGGGCCCTAGTGCAACACTAGATGGTATTAGGACTATCTCAACAGATGGTGCAGGACGTGGATGGTAAGTCCCGGGTTAAACGGCTGGACAAGCTAGAGAAGAAAATAAGATCCACAGAAATCTCTCTGAACAGCACACACACCCCCACCCAACGCGTTTCAAATGCTGGATTCTTTTTCAAGGCAATATCAAACAAAGGACAGATATTTCAACTCACCGCTTCTGGAAATATAAGGACGATACTACTAACTGTGAGTTCCTTAGACTTTTGAATAGTCACTTTCAGAACTAAAGACCTATCCCCTATATTGCTAAGAACAATCACTACCTTAGCGCTCTATTACCGACTACCGCAGCTTGTTTTACTCCATGTGCTTCTGTGAGAAATATGTGCTTTTTCTCTAGCTATCGGTAAAGGGCTGCTTATTGCTAGGAGCGCTTTTACATTGTGTATCACTGTATTGTTTACCATTCACTGACTCGTGTGTCCGTAACTACAACGTAGTTACAGACGAAGGGGAGTGCTGCGTCGTAAGTACGTTGTAGTTACGGAAGGTAGGCAGGGGGAGGGAGGGTAATTAGGTAGTAAGGGCAGGGTTTAACAGGTTACGCTCCTGTGTGAGTGTAGAGACACACAGTTACGCTGGCTGAAGTTAGGGTAGCCTTCAGCCAGCGTAACTGTGTGTAACTACGCTCACACAGGGAGAGTTCACCAGAGCTACGCTGCCTGTACTTATGGACAGCGGCCCAGCGTAGCTCTGGATCAGGCTCATGGCCTGTATAGATTCAATAGATGAGAGTGGTAGACTGTGACATGGCCTGTATCGCACTGCATAGAAGAGAGTGGCAGACTGTGACATGGCCTGTATCACATTTAGTAGAAGAGAGTGTTATACCATGACGTGGACTGTATCACATTTCATAGAAGAGTGGTAGACTGTGATGTGGTCCATATGTAGTGACGTGACCCTGACACATGGCTTGTATTGTATGGAGTATGTTGAATATCTGACACTGTTTACCTGTCCTGAGAATGTTGGAGCGTGATACGTGTTTTCCTGGTGTCCTGGTGGGTGTTGGGGATGGAGCCACTTCTGACCTCAGACAATATGGAATGAAGAAATCCCGGAATTCGCTCCTGGAGGATCATAGACAATATTATGCCTGGCATTCCGCTATGACGCTCCATAGGAATCTCTGTGCCTGGCATTCCGCTATGACGCTCCATAGGATTCTCTGTACCTGGCATTCCGCTATGACGCTCCATAGGAATCTCTATGCCTGGCATTCCGCTATGACGCTCTATAGGATTCTCTGTGCCTGGCATTCCGCTATGACGCTCCATAGGATTCTCTGTGCCTGGCATTCCGCTATGACGCTCCATAGGATTTTCTGTGCCTGGCATTGTGCTATGACGCTCCGTAGGAGTCTCTGTGCCTGACATTGTGCTATGATGCTCCATAGGATTTTATGTGCTTGGCATTGTGCTATGACGCTCCATAGGATTCTCTGTGCCTGGCATTCCTCTATGACACTCCATAGGATTCTCTGTGCCTGGCATTGTGCTATGATGCTCCATAGGATTCTTTGTGTCTGGCATCCTGCTATGACGCTCCATAGGATTCTCTGTGCCTGGCATTCCGCTATGATGCTCCATGGGATTCTCTGTGCCTGGCATTGTGCTATGACGCTCCATAGGATTCTCTGTGCCTTACATTGTGCTATGACACTCCATAGGATTCTCTGTGCCTGGCATTCCGATATAAAGCTCCATAGGATTCTCTGTGCCTGGCATTATAGTATGAAGCTCCATAGGATTCTCTGGGCCTGGCATTCCGCTATGAAGCTTCATAGGATTCTCTGTGCCTGGCATTGTAGTATGAAGCTTCATAGGATTCTCTGTGCCTGGCATTCCGCTATGAAGCTTCATAAGATTCTCTGTGACTGGCATTCCACTGACGCTCCATAGGATTCCCTGTGCCTGGCATTGTGCTATGACGCTCCATAGGATTCTCTGGGCCTGGAATTCTGCTATGATGCTCCATAGGATTCTCTGGACCTGGCATTCCGCTATGAAGCTTCATAGGATTCTCTGTGCCTGACATTGTAGTATGAAGCTTCATAGGATTCTCTGGGCCTGGCATTGTACTATGAAGCTTCGTATGATTCCTTGTAAGATGCACTGGAGTGAACGCTCCTCATTCCTCCGTTAAGTATCTGACTGCGGCTACAATGGATCTGCAGGAGTGTGTGGTAATGTGAAATGGCTGCACTGTGCCTCCCCTGATCGCTGTACAGATCATTATGTGATGTTCCTGATTGTATTATGCCTTGTTCTCCCTCGGCAGGCTGTATAATGTACACAAACATGAATAAAGTGTGCTTCTTCCCATGGCTTGCCTTAATTCGCTCCTGCGCTGTCACAATGTCTTGTGTATATCTGTTTCGTAGTATATTCTATACTATTCACGAATGTGGTTCTCCTGTATTGGGAGCAGTAGCTGGATATGATGGGGTCGGTATGATGTGTTCTGTGATGATACTCCTACACAATTGGCCAGATTGCTCTTAGTCACCCACAGAGCAAGTGCGGAGCAACACAGAGAGAGGCTCTGCGATGTAGCTAGAGCATGCCAAGCACAACACTGCTCTGCCAACATCCCTACAAAGCCCACTAACAGGCTATGGCAGAGCCGTCATCACCCGCTTACCAATCACTTAGGACAACTACTGTAATGTGCTGAGCCCTGCTGGCCACTCTTAATGCCATCCACCATGACCAGGCCTGCACCATACACATATAAGACAGAGCTGAGACGTTTCCTCATACACCCCTTGTACCTCAGCCGCTGTGCTTGCTCTGCCGGCCTGTCTTCATGCCATCCACCATGACACTGTGACCAGGCTTGCAGCATACACATATAAGATAGAGCCTTACCTCAGCCGCTGTGTTTGCCCTGCAGAGATCTCCACACGCTGGCTCTCCTTTCTGTATGATAATAGTAGCGAGCAGGTTACTCGGGTAAAATGACTCTCACTGTAGGTAAGAGGAACACTGTTAGTTTATTGCAGGAGGCTCTCCCAGACATGTGTGCTGTCCTGTATGTATGTTGTGATCAGTGTGATATCTTTTTACCACATTGTAGCAGGGAACCCTCCTGTGGCTGTTATTGAACCCAAGCAACTGACCATTCAGGAGGGGCAACCAGCAGAATTCCGCTGCACGGTCTTTGGACACTCTCACGCTGCAGTGGAATGGACAGGTGGGTAATTGCCAGTATGGAATGACCAAGGAGACAGAATAGCCCTGGGATCTATCTCATCTAAACTTATGTCTCTGGCAGGCGGACCAAACGGAGGCCTTTCTTCTAGAGCTAACATCCAAAATGGCATTCTGCACATCTCATCTGCCCAACTCTCTGACGCGGGGCAGTACACCTGCCGAGTGTCCAACAGTCAAGGACATGGCATTGCGAAGGCTGAACTGCAAGTACACGGTAAGTAATGGCTCATGATGATAGAGAAACGTATAGAGTGTGTGTTGAGGGGTAGGTGGTTTCCGCTGGTGGCGTTGGGGGTTTCTGTCGGTGAATAGGCTGGAGTTGTGGCTGGGTCAGATGCTGGTTGGTTGGAGGGGGTGTTACATGTGTTTGATCATGATGGTTATTTGTTGCTAGCAGGTGGAAATCTGCCGGTCATGCAGGTGAGTCCGGAGCGCACTGAGGTCAGGGAAGGGGACACCATTCAGCTGTATTGCCGAGCAGGAGGCAGTGCAACTGCTAAAGTCGCCTGGAGGAAGCAAGGTGGCGTCCTACCGGCTAATGTAAGTCTCGGGAATTAGCGGACAATGCTGGATCTGCTGCTTCCTGATAGTGTCGCGTAGCACAGCACACACCCTGTAGTAAGAGTCCTTTATCTTCTAGGCCCGTATTGAGAATAATGGAATTTCCAGTCTTGTCATCCCATCGATATCTGTAGCCAGCGGTGGCACCTATCTGTGCGTCGGAACCAACTCGGCCGGGTCCTCAGAGGCGTCCATTGAAGTCACAGTGGTGAGAGGTGGGTGCGCTCAGGATTAGATCCTGAATGGTAGCCAGAGGCTGTGTTATATTATCCCAGAAAGGTTGGTTCCTCTGTATGCCTTTATTCATATGTGACTGTTCTTCAGCCTCAGCCACTGCACCGCTGGTGAGGATCGAGTCCGCGACTGACGCGGTACAAGAAGGACAAACTGTGGAGCTGAACTGTGTGGTGACAAGTTACCCCCCCTCTGCAGTCACATGGCACAGGGCAGGACGCCCCCTCTCTCCAAACCACCAGGTAAAAATACAAGTGCAGCTGTTACAAGAGATTGCAGTGTATCCTGTAAGCGGCTGATGCAGTGTGTCCCCTGTGTTCGGCTGATGCAGTGTGTATCCCGTGTGAGGCTGATGCAGTGTGTGTGTGTGTGTCCCCCCCCCCCCCCCCCCCCCCCCCCCCCCGTGTGCGGCTGATGCAGTGTGTCCCCCCATGTGCGGCTGATGCAGTGTGCCCTCCCTGTGTGTGGCTGATGCAGTGTGACCCCTGTGTGCGGCTGTTTTATATTTTGTAGCATTACATGTGAGTGTGGCATTACTTGGGGATGGTTGAAGTAGGTAGCGGAGATAATGTTATCCAGTGATAGTATGGAGCATGGAGGAGCCAGGCACGATGAGCATCTATAGATGAATGAATGGATGTGGTGACGGCTGTGCTCAGTTCCTGTTTCTGCCGTTCTTAAGGTCTATGGCTCTCGCTTGCGTATTCTCCGAGCCTCTGCAGCAGACTCCGGGGAATACATTTGCCAGGTCACTAACGGTGCCGGCACACAGCAGGCTTCCATTATTATCATAGTATATTGCGTTCCTGGCGTTTTGATTCGTAAGTCTTGAGGACGTCTTTCTTCTCCGGACATTGCTGCCTTGTTACTATCCGCAGTGTTACTTCATAGACATCTCTTCTATTCTCCATCATTCTGTCTTCCGGCTCTGCAGATTTATGCTGATATTTTCCAGCTCCTCCTCAGTGTCTTCATGGATCTATTTCTTAGTATCCACCCGTGTGACCATTATACCTCTATAATGATCTCTGCTCTCCTCCTGCACTCCATGTATTCCCCAGCTTCTATATAAATATTCCTCTGCATTATTTTATTCTCTTTTATTCTCTTTTCTTGAATCTGTGTCTCGGTCCTCCGAGACTCAATGTGTTCTTCATGGTCCTTCAGTGTCCTCTGTTCTCATCCATGGTGAAATCTTCCTTCTACGCTCAGTTTATTACATGTTGTGTTCAAATCTCCTTCACTCATTCCCTGCTGTATTTTGATGGCTCGTTATTCTTGGAAATACAACGGCACTGAATCTTTCCGTGTTTAACCTTATCCCACAATCACATCTCTTCATTATCGTGGTTTCATTGGAGAGGTCACACAGGATCTCCCATGAACATTCTATTTCCTGTCTCTAGTATCATAGTGCTGCAGTCCTGTGTAACTGTCTTGTGATATCTTTGTGTCACAGTCGCTGTGAATGTTTTGGAGTAAGTTGTGGAATAAGAGGACATTTCTTGGCCATATCTTCTCTCTCTCAGCATCAGAAAATGTCCCGGCGCTTAGAATAGAATCGTCGTCTGGCTCTCTGATTGAGGGACAGACGCTGGAACTGGATTGCCAGGTTGTTGGTACCCGGGAGAGAGGAATTCCCCTCTCTCCAAATCATGTAAGGAAATGTGGATGAGGACTAGTAAAATCATTCCGTGCATCTATGATAGTGCTGGCTCCCTCAGGATGTACAGTGAGGAAGCAGAAAGAGGATGTGCAGCTATCACCTCCCTCCCCAAAACAAATAATAGGATCCTTGGTCCTTCAGCGCACCCCTGCGGTCTGTTCATTCGAAGCCACATCAATGTTTTCTGTTGCATTTTAGGTCTTTGGTTCTCGGCTGAGGATCCTACAGGCCACTGAGACAGATTCTGGTGAATACATATGCCGTGTCTCCATCGGTGGCACCGTTCAGCAAGCCTCGACCTTTATCACGGTCACACAGGTGTCTGGTAAGTTCTTTCATGTTCTCAAACATGAAACCCCTGAGGTTTCCTCTGTGTGGTGTAGAGACCCGCAGGTCACTGGAGAGAGCTGACAATTAAACAAGAGTCCAAGTGAGAGACAGGTTTTATGAGTAAAAATGGAAAATCCTAAGCGGCTTTAATGCCATTTCTGAATTACCTTATGATGAGCTGTCATCCATTGCACAGACATGGCGAGATCCCCAGGCCCTGATCTTGCAAGGAAGAGAGAGCACCTTGTAATGTGAAGATCTTACCTTCCACGATCCATTTCTGTGACTGTGTTGCAATTTTATCTGATTGTTATTTCATCTCTTCAGGAACAGGTTCTGTCCCGGCTCTGAAGATTGAACCTTCTTCTACTTACGTGGCTGAAGGCCAGACGCTTGAACTGAACTGTGTGGTTTCTGGGCCCCCCGCCACAGTTACGTGGCACAGAACTGGCCAACCCCTCTCACCCAATCAGCAGGTAGACTGTGGAGTCATTCACTGACAATGTTTACAGACGTGTCTTACTATAGCCACAATGGCTGATGACCCCTTCTTCTTGTGCAGGTGCTGGGCTCTCGTCTTAGAATCATTCAGGCATCTGTGGCAGACTCTGGAGAGTACATCTGCCGTGTCACTTCTGGATCTCTCACCCGCCAGGCGTCCATCACGGTCACCATTAGCCGCAGAGTTGGCCCCGTGCTCCGTAAGATTGGTTCCAGTAATCCTCCTAAATAAGTCACTTTTTTCATTATAACTAATAATCCTTTTCATTTGCCCAGCTCCCGGCATCACTCCAACCATAAGACTCGAGTCCCCATCGCAGTCTTTAGTGGAAGGTCAGACAGTCATCCTGAACTGTGTGGTTGAAGGAAAACCACATCAAGAGGTCACATGGTACAGACAGGGACGGCCGCTGTCCGCAAATCACCAGGTATTTCTAGGAGGTGCTTCTCTATTGGTGCACAGCATAGTGCTGCCATAAAGGTCAGCTGCTTATGCAAAGGTCTAATGGTGAGCGTTTCCTCTCACTGCTCACTGATAAGGAGATGTTGCTTCTGTCTTTACACTGCTCACTACAGTAATCGGCTGCACAGAGATATCTCAGTCATGTCCTGTACTTGTGTGGCTTGTTCTGCGCTCTAGACACTTGCCTACTTGACACGTTGTCCCCGTATTTGCCTTTTCTTATTGGTATAACCATCTATGATTAGACATGCCCATGGTTCATGCCCGCTCTTACGTGCCACACACAGGTTTCGGGTTCCAGTCTGCGGATTCTACAAGCGTCACCGCAGGACTCTGGGGAGTATATCTGCCAGGTCAGCAGTGGCTTTGGTGTTCAGGCAGCTTCTATCACCGTCTCTATCGAAGGCTCCCAACACAGTGAGTATGGTGTATGAGCCTCCATAGACCAGGACAGCGGTCACAGTATTGAGACACATAATGTTTATTGGAGGGATGTGTCACATCCAGTTCTGTCTTTGTTTTAGACAGCGGTGTCTCAGGTGCTATTCAGGTTCAACCATCAACCAAAACTGTAGAAGAAGGTCAGCATGTGGAGCTGAGTTGCTTGATTGACGGATATCCTGGCCATCTAGTGACTTGGCATCGGTCCGGTGGACAGCCACTTCCTGCAAATCACCAGGTAAAGTCATTAGGAGTTCTTTGAGAATGTTCCATGTGCATCTCCGACCAGCTGTGTAAAGGCTAAGCTAGCCCGGGCCCCTGACAACACACGCTGCCTGCAGACGTTTACATTGATGCTCAGATGAAGGACTCTGCTTTCTATCTGTCAGGTCTCTGGGCCACGAATGCGTATAATCAACGCCAAAGTGTCTGATTCCGGCGAGTACATCTGTCGCATAAACACCGGCTCTGGCTTCCAGGAGGCTGTGATCACCGTTATCGTACAAAGATCATCCCCAGGTGAAACTCCATAATTACCATATACACTGGGTGTCTGCTTCCCATATACACTGTAATCACAACGCTTCACACTGTGCCTGGTGCGTGGACTCCCTGCAGATCATCACGCTGTGCCTGGTGTGTGGTCTCCCTGCATATCATCTCACTGTGTCTGGTGCGTGGTCTCCCTGCAGATCATCACACTGTGCCTGGTGTGTGGTCTCCCTGCATATCATCTCACTGTGCCTGGTGCGTGGTCTCCCTGCAGATCATCATACTGTGCCTGATGTGTGGTCTCTCTGCGGATCATCTCACTGTGCCTGGTGGGTGGTCTCCCTGCAGATCATCACACTGTGCCTGGTGCGTGGTCTCTTTGCAGATCATCACACTGTGCCTGGTGCGTGGTCTCCCTGCAGATCATCACACTGTGCCTGGTGCGTGGTCTCCCTGCAGATCATCATTTCTTTGAAGACATGAGAAGAAATTTCTCATCCGCCTCCTCAGACAGAGTCTGCTTTGTTCAGATCCCTCTTCCTCCAGCAGCACAGGACTGCCTGTGCCCTGTGCTCCGTCCTCCTTGTGCCCTGTGCTCCGTCCTCCTTGTGCCCTGTGCTCCGTCCTCCTTGTGCCCTGTGCTCCGTCCTCCTTGTGCCCTGTGCTCCGTCCTCCTTGTGCTCTGTCCTCCTTGTGCCCTGTGCTGCGTCCTCCTTGTGCCCTGTGCTTCGTC
>WWET01005053.1:93114-104043 GCA_011038615.1 Limnodynastes dumerilii
ACCGCTCTCATGTTCTTGTAACTTCTGGATGTCTGGACATAGTACAATATTTTCTTAGCGTTAGAAGCATCTCGCTGAGCGTAGGCATGCGGGTAGCAGCTTTTCTGAAATGTTCCTCAATCCTCTCCACGTTTCCCAGGTGATCGATGTGAGGCACATGAGGATCAGTGCCAAGTCCACAATCCCTGCACGAATGGTGGCATCTGCAAGGACAACAGATGTCACTGCCCGGAAGGGTTCTCGGGAACCTTTTGTGAGCGAGGTGAGTGAGGAGTGGGGATGTTGTGAGCAGCACATCATGGAGGTGTCCCCAGCAATGCTGTGTAGTGTAGTGGCTTGGCGTAGTCTCTGTCGTTGTGATAACTGGCTTATTTGCACTTGTACAGGAGCAACACCTGCGAATCTGGATGACACCGGCGGGCACGAAGGGAGTGGGGGGAATGGTATTGTATTCCCAATTTACATTTGTTTATCTGTCTTTTCTGTTAAAATACTCTGCACATTGTGATATATTTAACACAAAGGAATCTGTCCCTGACATAAAGTACTACACGAGCAATGCAGTATCCTCACCACTGCCACAGCTATACAGCCTCCTCCTCTTATCTTATACTGCTAGGCCTTTCATGGGGACCCTCTGGTCCAGTAAGGTTCTGCCCTTTCAGCCAATGAGCTTCTTTCCTTGTCGCTGTTTTTAGACGCACCTGGAGTCTACGGATCATACTTCTCTGATGACTCTTTCATCTCTCTGCCAAGACAAGTGTTTCCAAGAAGGTAAGAGCCCCCCGCAGAGACTGGGCCTGCGGTTATTGCAGGTTACAGAGACCGGGCCTGCGGTTATTGCAGGTTACAGAGACCGGGCCTGCGGTTATTGCAGGTTACAGAGACCGGCCATGCGGTTATTGCAGGTTACAGAGACCGGACATGCGGTTATTGCAGGTTACAGAGACCGGACATGCGGTTATTGCAGGTTACAGAGACCGGACATGCGGTTATTGCAGGTTACAGAGACCGGACATGCGGTTATTGCAGGTTACAGAGACCGGACATGCGGTTATTGCAGGTTACAGAGACCGGACATGCGGTTATTGCAGGTTACAGAGACCGGACATGCGGTTATTGCAGGTTACAGAGACCGGACATGCGGTTATTGCAGGTTACAGAGACCGGACATGCGGTTATTGCAGGTTACAGAGACCGGACATGCGGTTATTGCAGGTTACAGAGACCGGACATGCGGTTATTGCAGGTTACAGAGACCGGACATGCGGTTATTGCAGGTTACAGAGACCGGACATGCGGTTATTGCAGGTTACAGAGACCGGACATGCGGTTATTGCAGGTTACAGAGACCGGACATGCGGTTATTGCAGGTTACAGAGACCGGACATGCGGTTATTGCAGGTTACAGAGACCGGACATGCGGTTATTGCAGGTTACAGAGACCGGACATGCGGTTATTGCAGGTTACAGAGACCGGACATGCGGTTATTGCAGGTTACAGAGACCGGACATGCGGTTATTGCAGGTTACAGAGACCGGACATGCGGTTATTGCAGGTTACAGAGACCGGACATGCGGTTATTGCAGGTTACAGAGACCGGACATGCGGTTATTGCAGGTTACAGAGACCGGACATGCGGTTATTGCAGGTTACAGAGACCGGACATGCGGTTATTGCAGGTTACAGAGACCGGACATGCGGTTATTGCAGGTTACAGAGACCGGACATGCGGTTATTGCAGGTTACAGAGACCGGACATGCGGTTATTGCAGGTTACAGAGACCGGACATGCGGTTATTGCAGGTTACAGAGACCGGACATGCGGTTATTGCAGGTTACAGAGACCGGACATGCGGTTATTGCAGGTTACAGAGACCGGACATGCGGTTATTGCAGGTTACAGAGACCGGACATGCGGTTATTGCAGGTTACAGAGACCGGACATGCGGTTATTGCAGGTTACAGAGACCGGACATGCGGTTATTGCAGGTTACAGAGACCGGACATGCGGTTATTGCAGGTTACAGAGACCGGACATGCGGTTATTGCAGGTTACAGAGACCGGACATGCGGTTATTGCAGGTTACAGAGACCGGACATGCGGTTATTGCAGGTTACAGAGACCGGACATGCGGTTATTGCAGGTTACAGATTGCAGGTTACAGAGACCGGACCTGCGGTTATTGCAGGTTACAGAGACCGGACCTGCGGTTATTGCAGGTTACAGAGACCAGACATGCGGTTATTACATATTGTATCCTCACTCTTACTTTATTTATTTTAGCCGTCCTGACTCCCCAGAAACCATTGAACTCGAGATCCGAACCATGTCTACCAGTGGTGTGGTCTTTTGGCAAGGAATGGTGAGTATTGTGGTGACTTCTAGAGCAGGGGATTAGGAAATGTACTAAATGCATCCTCATGATGACATTTCAGCAATCACACGACCCAAGTAAGAGGCTGGCAGATAAGTGTTTGATTATCCCTTGGTTTGGCAGGAGGAGAAGGAGCAGAGCCGTGAGAGAGACTTCATCAGCCTTGGGTTGAAAGACGGCCATCTTGTATTCAGGTGGGTGTTATGTTTTTGTATTATTGTGTTAGTGATGCTGTGCTTCCATCTAACCTTCTCTTCCTCACAGCTACCAGCTGGGCAGCGGGGAGGCCAACATCATCACAGAGGACCCCATCAATGATGGAGAATGGCATAAAATTACTGCAGTCAGGTGCGTTTCTCGCAGATAGAACAGGTTTGGGGGATCATTTCCCAACAAGGTCCAAAATCTACGTTACTGACAGATGATTGAGGTCTGTGTAGAATCCAATGGCACGGTCAGAATTCAATATCCCCTGTCACTACCCGCCCCCCCCTAAAACAGTGTGCTGGTAGCAGGGGAGAACATCATAGGCCTGGCCTTCTGTGCTGGACACCAGATTGGGCGCCGGCTGTCCTCGCGTCCACCTCCTAAAGGATCAGTCTGTCATCAGAATGAGAGAAGACCGATAAATAAGCATTTCTACTGAGTCCTGACCCTGGTGCAAAAGCAATGGTGGCAAAAAAGGTCATAATGTCTAAGCCTAGATGACCCTATCTCTGAACCAGCAGAGTGGATATCTCCTGCAAAGGAGACTGAAATCCACTCACCACACGTGTACCTCTAAGATCACCTGCCCAAGAAAAGATCCCATGCCTACCTCACTGCCCGGGATATCCTGCTCCCCTTCTCCCAGGACTCCCTAGTAAACAGCGTTGTGATCCCTTCATGCGATGAGAAGAATGGATCATTGATAGACAGTCAGGAGCAGACCGCGATCAGTTTATTAATTCCTTTGTTTTTGTTGCAGGGAAGGGAAAACCGGCTCTATTCAGGTGGACGGAGAGGAAACGGTCTCTGGAAATTCACCAGGCAAAAATATCATGGTGGACACCAAGGGAAATGTCTACCTCGGTGAGTGTTGCTTAGGACACAGCTGCAGACTCACGCCCTGTAACGTTTTATGGAGAGGCATTCATGTAAAACAAAGAATAGGAACTTTAGCTATTACCCATAATATAACTGCTAGCTGCTGTAATGCTATGAAGCTGTTTAAGGAACATGATTATCAGGCCATGGAGTAGTTCTAAACACCTGTTGCTTACATAATTCAGCACTCACATGTAGCTGGACAAGACGTAAAAAACATCCCAACAAAATGGTGGCTTACAGTGCGTCCAAAGCGTCACCCTCTGAAAGCGAAGAGTGACATATGAATGTTTATGCCGATATAAAGGGATTTCCTTTGAGCACATTTAAGAAATGACAATTTATTTCATTGCAATCACAAATAAGCATAAATGATATATTAAATCCAGGAGAGACGCTTACAACCGTACAAGATGTCTAACCATGCTCTCTCATCTAACCAATGACACGAGGCAGAGCGCCCAGTCATAGCGTTAGGTGTCCAGTTGACTTACTGCTGTACAAGATGTTTGATTTTCTAGCTTGTGTCAGACATTTATAATTGTGGGAAATAAACGTTGAATTAGTCAGTATTTTAGCTTGGTCTCTGTCTATATATAGGTGGCGCACCTAACGTGAAGAAGATGACGGGGGGGCGTTTCTTGAGTGGAATTACTGGATGCATCAAGAACTTGGTTCTCCTAAATGCAAGACCAGCACAACAACCACAACAGCCCGTTGACTTGAAGCATCACGCAGAGGCGGGTCACAACATCAAAGACTGCCCCTCGTAGGTGGGATCGGACTTATCCACCGGCAGCTCCAGGGCGATCCAGAGACTGTGCCAAATGGAGATGAAACACAAATGGTGCTTTTGCTGCTACCAAAAACCAAGCAGTGGTGCTAAAGAAAGTGTTTTGGATTGCTGGTGTCTTATTACCTAAACAGGATTATTTCTTTTTACTGATTTTTTTTTAAGGTCTTCAGATTTTCACATGTTTTACTGCTGGATGAAGGAAATTTGTATGTATTGAACCTGATGTATGTTTTATAAAAAGATCCCCAACCTAAGCAGCCCTTCTGAAGATTTGTTGCTCATTGTACATATGGATGAGAGTGGAGCTGGAATCCTCTGACCTACAGACTTGCAGCCGTTTATCCTGGGAAGGACCTAGTAGAAGCCTCCACTCTTCTCTTTACTGACTATACGCCAGAGTGACCGGCCACAGCCACTAACAGGGGTTACGTATGCCAGAGAGACCGGCCGCAGCCACTAACAGGGGTTATGTATGCCAGAGAGACTGGCCGCAGCCACTAACATGGGTTACGTATGCCAGAGACTGGGGGTACATACGCTAGAGATACCGGCCGCAGCCACTAACATGGGTTACGTATGCCAGAGACTGGGGGTACATACGCCAGAGAGACAGGCCGCAGCCACTAACAGGGGTTACATATGCCAGAGAGACCGGGGGTACATATGCCAGAGACAGACCACAGCCACTAACAGGGGTTATGTATGCCAAAGACAGGCCGCTGCCACTAACAGGGGTTACATATGCCAGAGAGACCGGCCGCAGCCACTAACGGGTTACATACGCCAGAGACAGGCCGCTGCTACTAACAAGGGGGATTGTCTTGTCTTCTCATAGGGGGTCCCTTTAAGTTAGCGTTGTGTCTTGTTGATCAAACATCTCATTATTTTGCCATTGGAGCTTAAAATGTCTTCCTTGGCTGCCTTGTTGCCTTAATTATTATTTATGTTATTTAGCTAACCCACGTGAGTATAAATAAAATCATTCCTCGTGGTCAGTGTCTGGGTCTTTTGTACATGTGAGATAAGCAAAGGAATTGTCTATGGATACTGACCCTGGAGTGTGTGAATGGCAGGATATAATGAAGGGACAATGGGCTGGATGCAGACTCTGCACAGCTCTCACCTTGAAACGCGTCAGAATTTGTGTTTTGTACATCCGAGCGCCGTGCTCTGCGAGATCCAGCATTGTGGGGCTGTTTATTATTACAGTGTGGGGTAAGGGGTGTTAGGACATGGCAAGAGGCCGCTGTGTCTGTCATATGTATTGTTTGTACAGCAACATGACACAGGCAGGAGGCCAATATAAATAATAATAATAATTATAACGGTCCAGCGTCCTACGAGAGTCCCTGAGGTAGAGCTGTACTCACGACCCCGGGAGGGGGCTGTTATTCTCCATCCTGCCACAGGTGGTCATCACACAGGCAGAGTGGGTGCTGTACCCTCCGGGGTCACTTTGCTCGGCCGGCTCTTCTCCTTCAGAACGCAGCTGCGTGTGCAGAGGTGACAGGAGGCGCAGAAAGAGTTACAGCAGGGGACGAACCGGCAGATGCTGAGTCTCCAGATGAACCAACCCGGAGACCAGCAGCACCAGAACAGCAGAGCCACCAGCACCACCAGGCCCAGGATGATGTACAAGTAAAGGAGAGAAGCTCTTCTGTCTGAATGAACACAGAAACGGGAACGTTAGATACATCATCTGAGCCTTGGCATTGCTGCCTGTGCTATACTGACATGGGTGTGTCACTTATACAAGCAGCCACCTCTCTCCATACACCCCCTTACTCACTGGCACAGATAGCGGCTTCATGCTCCATTACATTACAGGAATGTGGCGGGGTGACGGCACTATATAGACAGTGTATGAATGAGACACAAAGGCATGGGGTACCTGTGTTTGATCCCTGAGGCTGGACGTGGTCTGGAAGCAGCTTTCGGCCCCCATCATTACCACAGCTGAGATTCAGCGCAGTCACCTGAAGGTCCGCAGACGTAGCTTCCATGCCGCTCGTCACCTTCATGGGAGCCCCAGTGCCCAGCACCCCTTGTAATGAAGATAAATGGACACAATGTCACAATGCAGCCGCTCTTTCCTTTGTGCTTTTATTTGGATGCAAGATGCATGTTGGGCTATAAATCCTACCCCCATCAGCTGGGGAGGTAATCTGGTGACGTAGCTGCGACAGTGTGCTCATATAATGGAGACTACAAGGTCATATAGTGAACATGTGCTCATATATTGGTGATAATATGGTTATATAGCAGACATGTGCTCATATATTGGTGATAATATGGTTATATAGCAGACATGTGCTCATATATTGGTGATAATATGGTTATACGGTAGACATGTGATCATATATTGGTGATAATATGGTCATATAGTGGACATGTGCTTATATATTGGTGATAATATGGTTATATAGTAGACATGTGATCATATATTGGTGATGTTGTTATATAGCTGACATGTGATCATATATTGGTGATAATGTGGAAATATAGCTGACATGTGGTCATTTATTGGTGACATTGTGGACATATAGTAGACATGTGGTTATACATTGGTGATATGTTTATACAGTAGACATGTGATCATTTATTGGTGATCATGTGGTTATATAGTAAACATGTGATCATATATTGGTGACAATGTGGACATATAATCATATATTGGTGACAATGTGGACATATAATCATATATTGGTGATAATGTGGACATATAGTAGACATGTTGTCATACATTGGTGATAATATGGTTATATAGTAGACATGTGATCATATATTGGTGATAATATAGTTAAATAGCTGACATGTGATCATATATTGGTGATAATGTGGAAATATAGTAGACATGTGATCATATATTGGTGATAATATGGATATGTGGTCATTTATTGGTGACATTGTGGACATATAGTAGACATGTGGTTATACATTGGTGATAATATGTTTATACAGTAGACATGTGATCGTATATTGGTGATCATGTGGTTATATAGTAAACATGTGATCATATATTGGTGACAATGTGGACATATAATTATATTGGTGAAAATGTGGACATATAGTAGACATGTTGTCATACATTGGTGATAATGTGGACATATAGTAAACATGTGATCATATATTGGTGATAATGTGTTTATATAGTAGACATGTGATTATATATTGGTGATGTGGTCGTATATTGGTGGTCATTTGGTTATATAGTAGACATGTGGTCATATATTGGTGGTCATTTGGTTATATAGTAGACATGTGGTCATGTATTGGTGATAATGTTGTTATAGAGTAGACATATGGTCATATATTGGTGATAACTTTTGTCTCTTATAACTCTGACTAAAAGCTGAAATCACTATATATATACACACACTCTCCCTCTCCCTCTCCCCAAATAGCTGGAACCTGGCGTTGGTACTCTGCTCCCGGAGAAGTGCATAGATGTCCCTAGTCGTAATATGGAGAGTGGATTAGGGCTGGATGAGAGCTCAGTGGGTGGCTGCAAACACCTGCGCCAAGACCACAGCGGTTCTCTCATTAGTTGGACCGTGTCTCAGTGTGGAATATACCCATCTTTATTACACCTTGGGGTTGATGTGGCTCCATGTGTTGGGGCACTGACTCCCTGGGGAACCCTGTGTTCCCTGTGCTGGTCATTACCTCTCCTGTTGGCAGAGACACTCCGGCAGTCTGCCTGGTCAGTGCCATCGCCGCAGTTATCGATGTTCTGCTCATCACACACCAGGCTCGGCGGGATACATTTACCGTTGTGGCAGCTGAAGTACGGTTCTGCCCTGCACTCGGAGCTGTTAAAGCCTGTAATGTGGAGATACAGCAAGTGTCATTAGTACGGGGGCACGGTGTGACTCTGCGTCCATCTCATGCAGGCCGCTCACCTATCCGGAAGGAGGTAAAATCGCCCACAAAGTCCACTCTGGGCTGCTGTCCTCGTGTAATGAGACGTAACGTGAGGAAGTCACCGGTGGACAGGACCGGACGGGGAATGCTTTTCCCACATAGAGGCGTGCTCAGAGGCTCGGAGTAATGGTGTTTACCGTCATAGAACTGAACATAGGAACCGGCGTTGCAGGGGTCGATGACACGGTCTGTGCCTGTGGAAGCGTGATTTTCCAGGCTGGTGTTCGCTCCCAGCCTAGATGTCTGGCTCTGAACGTTGGACATACGCAGAAGGCTGTAGACCAGGAAGAAACGGAACTGGAACTGGACTTTGTCCCGCGGAGTGGCCGCTTGCATGGTGAGGCGGCAGTCTGTCCCCATAGACACAAAGTAATACTTCCTGGAGTCCACGTGAGAATTCACAATCATTCCATCTCCTCTGATTATCTGGCCACAGAAATCCACCAAGCTCACTATAGTGGACAGAAGAGAAAATAGACCATGTTATATGAAGCAGCGCTCATTGTAATACTGAAAACTACTCCTACTAACACTGGATAAGATCAGTCGTTCACAGTTCCTCCGGGTCCAAATACTCCAAGTTGGAATCTTTCTGCTTGTAAATGAATGGGATGCACAACACACAAGGTGTATTTAAAACCAGATATAGTCCCACAAGATGTAAACCAGCCCCGCAAGATGTATCCCCACATGTTTAAGTATAGTTACAGTGTCCATGAATGGCATCACCTTATGTGACACGGCTGCCACGATGTGCAATGTATGAATAAATGCTACTCATTGTATTATACGATCATGATGTGAGCAGGGCAGCCAGCTGGTGCACACTTATTGCCTATCCCCCCATTTACACACATGTAGAGGGAGCGGCCCTCATCCAGTGCACATACACACACGCATTACATAGATATGTGTGTGTGTGTATATGTATATATATGTATGTATGTATATATATATATAATATATATATAAATAATATATACACAAACGTTCTCCCCAAGGCCTTTTAGCCGGGTGCTCTCCACCCGGCTATTTTAGCTTACCACCCGGCCAGAGCTGACCAACACGCTGATTATGATCTCCAGCTTTCAGTCCCTGCTGTCCTCCATTGGGCTGTAAAGGCGTTCTGGAACTGCTGCACTGTTGCCTATCAGAAGCAGCAGAAAGTCTATACATCCCATCAGAGGACGACCACTGTCCGCTGAGACTCATACAGTACCTGCAGCTTCCTTCAGTGTGATTGAGTCATTGGCATGACCTAAGGTCACATCAGCGTCATTCACACACAAAGGAGTAAAGCCATTATATGAGATGTTTTAAAAAGATAGGTTGGGGTCACTACGATAATGTCTGTATGGTATGGCCCTAAGATCTAGTCTGTATTGTTCTGCAGTCTCTAGGATGTAGTGTAGATTGTATGGTGGTCACTAGGATGAAGTTCGTATCAGGGCTGGAAGTGAGGGGGTATACGGGGTTATGACATACTGTCGCTTCTCCCATTGGTTTAATAAATCTCCATTCACTTCTGTTATTTCTATATTTTTATACCGCCACTTGTAAATGTCTATACCACCCCTTCTAAATTTACACTTCGACCACTGGTTAGTATTGTATGGCAGTCACTTGGATGCAATGGAAATTGTACAGCAGAGACTAGGAAGATGTTTGTATTGTATAGCAGAGACTAGGAAGATGTTTGTATTGTATAGTATAGACTAGGATTTGCTCTCTTTTATTGTTACAAGAATGTGTTCAGTATTTTATAATGCTCACACGGATACTGTAATGTAGGGTGGTTACTGGTGTTAAATATTAAATTGTTAAACAGGAGGGCACAAATTTATAGTTTGCCGGGGGGTGTTGAACACCCCAGCACCGGCCCTGTCTCATTGCCTCCACCAGTAGATCACAACCAACAGAACAAATAGTTAAAGAAAGGCAGATTCTGATCCCTCAAAAGCTTAGCTCCCAGTAGTGCAGCAGCAAGGAGCCTTGTCAAGTATTATTTTAGCAAATATCACTCTGCCCCCACCCAGCTAACAACATTTTCTGGGGAGAACACTGTACATACATGAACTACCAGTGCTGTGAAGCCAGTAGCCTGCTCTTTTCTTCCTAGTAACACCATCTGGGACAGATAAGAGTCCTGGGAGGATTTACAGCCTTTAGGGCATTTATTGGAGGTGTCTCCAGGGAGACTCCGGGAATCCGGCTGTGTGCTGAGAACCTGCTTGTTTTTCAGCAATAATGTGATCTCATTGCTGCTTACACAAAGGGAACCACGCAGGTGACAATGACATCCACCGGAGCAGGGGGCACAGCACTACTCACACCACTATAGAGCCAGTCTCTAGGTACCACCGTTACCTGGATGTTACACATAGGGTTTTCTCCTATAGTCTACATCACATCTATATAACTAGCGCAGCGAGACGCCATTCTCCTGCTATATAATACGGGTCACCTTCTGATCACAGCTCTTAGAGAGGACGTAGAGATATGGAGCTCAGCCCCTGTATAAATACTTTTGGATTTTCAACTTCAACCTACAATTGGATTTGGGTGTCCGGCCATGTTTCCAGTCATCCCACCGGATGCAGACTCCTGCAAGTTTTCCATACGTGCGACAGAGAGAGGGGAGTGAGCATCCCGTCACCCCCTCTCGTGCTTATACTGCCATAAGCCTGCTACCTCTCCAACACTGTCTAATTACCATGCTTCCCCCCCCCCGCCCACACTATACA
>WWET01005054.1:6203-20293 GCA_011038615.1 Limnodynastes dumerilii
GCTGGAGTAGACAGGGATCTGCCGAATCCGCGCTGTGTGAAGCGCGGCTTCGGCTGATTCTTATCTGTATTATGCATGCAATAGCTGCTGCTGTATATCTATGTACTATGCTGCTCTGACAGCTTTAAAGTATACCTGCAAAGCTGTCAGAGCAGCGCTGCCCCCTCCCCTCTTCTGCTAGGATTACCTGTTTATTGGCTCACCCCCTGCTGGGACCGATAAAGTCCTAGTGTATGGCCAGCTTTAGTCCTGTGCAAACCTTTTACTGGAGATAACCTATGCCCCTTTGTAGATCTCAGATAGGGAGCAGACACTCCCAGTATTAACCCTTAGCAGTCATTTGTGATATTACACACATCTAGTTTCCTGTAGAGGGAGGAGGGGGGAAATAGATTCACTCAAAGTCTCATCTCTCATCTCATCTCCCTGTTTTCTGTAGGGATGTATTGATGAGGAGGGGACTCTGTAGCGGCATTGATCTCCCCCTCCCCTCTCTGGACTTTCGGCAGAGAGGGGAGGGGAGATCCAGCCGATGCCGATACAGCCTCTCCCCCTCATCAATATCCTGTAATCAGACTTAGTGCTAATAAACCACATATCACACAACAACTACCTAACTGCATAACAGAATCTATTATATCTACAGAACTCCTTATTACACAGGTACCTGGTATCACACACAATTTACCTGGACCTTCAACAGGGCTAAAAGGTACAGACTGTTGATTGGGATAAGTTAACTCTAGTTCCCTCCCCCATAAAAGGATGAGTGGGAGCACGATTAAAGATCTCACTCAATACATATCTTGTCACATGTATGCACACTTGGAGCAATTATTCCAAGAGAAATATGAGCACTTGCTCTCTTTGGATGCCAGGTAACTGATCAAAGGAAGACCATTGCAACATTAAGCCTTTCTAAAAGCCAATAAGAAAAGCAATCATATCAAAGTAAAAAGGAATAACAAAGGGACGCAACAGACTTAAATTAATGCTTGTAAATGCAAGAAACCTGACAGGTAAAATGGCGGAGTTAGAACTAGTAGCAATGAATGAGCATAATGATATTATAGGTATTACTGAGACATGATGGGATGATACAAATGACTGGACAGACAACTTGGAGTGCTACACTCTCTTCAAAAGGGATAGGGTAAATAAAAGGGAAGGATGAGTATGTATTTATGTTAAATTAGTGTTAAAACCAAGTATGCAGGAATTTTTTTTACAAGGGTATTGATCATAATATAGAGGCATTTTGGGTAAAAATATTTCAGTGGAGGCAAAGGTTTAAAGAAGTCCTTTACCAAACCAATTATCCACATATTATAAATGGAATTCCTGATATATTTCTTGGATTGAAAGCATCACCACGATTAAAATGAACAACTTACCTAGACTTTTATATTTCTTTTAGGCTCTTCCCGTTAGAATCTGTGTACTAAAATCCTTACAATTTCAGATTGGTAAATTTGTATGGAGGGGGAGGCGTCCTCAGTTACACCTAAAAGTGTTACATTGTTCGACGCAAGGTGGGAGGCTTAGGTTTTTCTGACCTTAAAATATATTATCTGGCTGGCCATTTGGCACAATGTTTTCTATGGTGCTCACACTCACCCATGCGCTTATGGCCTTTTATTGAAATAAATAGTACAGGGATAATATTGGTAGCATCTTTGTTTTAGCAGCATAAATTACTAGACCTCTGACTTATACTTATCCGGTGATAACACATTATTTAACTTTATGGGACAGTATTCAGTCTCACAATAATCTGTCCCCTATTATCCCTATATTTAACAATCTCTCCTCCGGGATATAACCAATGAGAATTTTCTGCATGGGCAGCAAAAGGTATATTTTACTTGAATGATATTACTTCCACCTTACCCTTTCCATTGTTTTTCGAATTAGGAAAAAGACAGCACTATCTCATAATTTATTTTACAAATATTTACAAATTAGACATTTTTATAACTCCATCAATCATTTAATGAACCACCATCAATTTACGCAATTTGAGAATCTATGTAGGAAACGATCTTCTTTGAGGGGCCTCATTTCCAAACTCTATGGGCCTCATTTACGAAGGTCATTTTTTTACAGCGATTCAACATCGATCATCATCACTGGGTTTGAGCAGCATTTTTTTTGCAAAATTCAGCATTTACTATGCCCAAATTTTTTCCATTGATGTTGAATCGCTGTCGATGTTGATCGATTTGAAAATGGAAAAATCTATTGAAAAGCACGGCGATTCTCTATCTCAAAATCGGCATGCATTTTTAAATCACTTATCCTGCCGATGCATATTCTACTATAAGGAAAAGCATGGCCATGTGTTTGTGGCCATGCTAATCCTTATAGTAGTGTAAGCAGCAGCCTGAAAAGTGATAGAACTGTGTAAGCAAATGTGTTCTGAGTGCGTACAAAATGTAAAAATGTACCCCAATAAACTTTGCAAGATTACCTGACCTAACACTACATGTTAACCCCTGAATAAAATGTGTACAAAATGTCCCTTACTGTATGGCAATAATATAATGGTGGCCACCGTGACTAAATGAACCCTAAAGTATATGTTAGTGTAAAAATGTGTAATTAAATAATAAAAAAAATGACGCGACTCACCGTTTAGCAGTCATCTGTCTTGGGATGACTTGCTTGTATTTTCATCTTCTTCTGCAGATCTTCGTTCAAAGTTGCTTGGAGAGGCTTGTCAACTTGCTTTAGGATGGTCCTCCGGTGCTGGCATCTGGTCTTCGGGCTCTTCTGGTCCTTTTCACGGCTCACCCTTTCTTCCTCCCCGGGGTCCCCACTACTAATGACCGGTCTGTCGCTAGGGGGACCCCTTTTATAGGAAAAATCAACACATGGTCATGCTTTTCCTTATAGTAGTATATGCGTCGGCAGGATAAGTGATAGGAAAATGCTTGTAGTTTTTTTTACTTAGTGAAAAACACATGTCAACACGGGAGGCAATTTTTTTTTCTGCCCTCACGGATCACACTATAGGCGATTTAGTCAAATCACATTTAGTGAATGAACCGTGTTATATAGGTTACATTAGAAAAGTCGGGACAGGGAGGAAAGAGCGATGATGGTTGATTTGTTGGTGAGAAAGCCCAAAGTCCAGGGACTTTGGCTTTAGTAAATACGTTAAAGGCGAAAAAACAGCTAAAGTCCCAGGACTTTGGGCGATTTTGCCAACATCGACCTTAGAAAATGAGGCCCTATGTCTCATTGGCCCCTGGTCCTTCTGATTCTAATGAGTCATATGAAGCAGTATGGAATAGAGATTGTGATAACTCATTAAAACCAAAGGATTGGGAAGATATTAGAGGACGTGTGGCTTCTTCCTCTCTGTGTGTTAAAATTTAAAAAACCCAATATAAATTATACTATAAATAGTATTTAGTCCTTACTAGATTAGCTACATTTTCCTCTAATGTGTCTGATAGCTGCTGGAGGGGCTGTACAGCTTCAGGATTGTTCTTACACATTTGGTGGGATTGTCCCAGGATAACAGCACTCTGGACGCAAGTAAGAGTCTTTCTCTCCAACCTATTGCAGATTACCACACCCTTAATACTTCCTTCTTCCCTTAGGAGTTCCCAAAGCTATGACACATCAAATTAAACTTATATGACATCTGTGGTTACCTGCATAATTGCTATGAAATGGCATAAAAAACACATCCCTACTTTCCGTAATGTTCTAGATAAGACTTGGTATTTGCAAAAGATGGAATACCAGAGAAATCTATAGCAATGTACTTAAGGCCACATGTGCATATTCCGAGGTGGGGGAGGCGCCTTCCGGTCCAGTGGAGGGCACATTCCTTTACTTATTTGGGAGTTCAACTGCCTAAATCCCTTTCATGCCTTTATGACATTAATATCACGGATGCCTTGAAAAAGGCGGAGATGGAGTTGAGGGGTTGGGAACGCCTTACTCTTTCGTATACAGGCCGTCTTAATCTGATTAAGATGGTCACATTCCCGAGACTCCTGTATCTCCTGCAGGCATTGCCATTACAGCTGAAACGCAGAGATGAGTTGTTTTTAAACCATATTTTCCGTCGGTTCATATGGAAAGGTAAACGACCGCGTATCAACCTTCAAAAATTGCAGCAACCTCGATCAAATGGTGGGTTTAATTTTCCGGATCTGACTGTTTATAGTCACGCTGCGCACCTTCGCTATATTAGGGAATGGCTCACTGAACAAGAAAATTATTCTAATACATCCCTTGAAAGTGGGTTCTTGAGGGGAATGAGCCTGCGGTCATTTTTGCACAGAGATTCTAAGGAGATCACCCTGGACATAAAAGACAATCCCCTTTTTTGGTCCACGAAAAAAATATGGCATATTATCCGTCATAAGCAGGGCTTACATACACAAAAGACAATACATACGCCATTTCTGCACAATATAGATTTCCAAAAAGGCATGGCATCCTACCCATTCAATATATGGAAGGTCAGTGGGGTTAATTCCATTGGGCAATTGCTGGATGTGGGGAACAAACGTGTTTTGACTTTCGCAGAAGCGGGGGAGAAATATGAAACTATACGATCCTACCCCATGGCGTTTGTACAAGCTAGTCATTTTGTTAACAGTATCATTAAGGACTTCACTGATCTAGATTGGAGTAATCCTGTAGACCGCACTTTATTAAAACAGTCTCCCAAACGGAGAGCTCTCTCACTTCACTATAATCTATTGCGAAGTGAATTGGATTATGAAAATATTACCTCGGGACTCCCTAAGTGGCAGGCAGTGTTTCCAACCCTCACCATTGATAAGCTCTTGTCCTCTCTCCATTCTTCCTGTAAGTTGCTTCCTGCCAGTACCTACGTTGAGTTGTTTTATAATACCTATCACCACTCCTATTTGTCTCCCTTGAAAAGATTTCAGATAGGCACCTCATCTAACTCCTGTTGTCTGAGATGCCTGGCTGTAGATGCGGACTTATATCACGCTTTGTGGGATTGTCCCATCATTAAACGTTTTTGGGCTGAGGTTCGCAAATATACTATGGAGAATCTGGTTAATTACGTACAGTTTGATCCCCAGTGGGCCATTTTGGGGATCTTGCCGGAAAGACAACAGATATTTCCAGGTGGTAGGAAATTAATGCTAGCCATTAGCGCAGCAGCCCGTAAGTCCATACTACAACTGTGGCTTAGCATTACGGCTCCCCCTTTGACACTTTTTTAAGAGAAAAACTGCATTTTATTTTCAGGATGGACTGGCTGGAGGCAGCTTTGGAAAAGGATAGGAAAACTGAATCATTCTGACAAACTTGGAAGGGATATATAGATACGTTGGACACTTCAATTAAACGACAATTGTATAATTCCTTCAGTTTGACAACATGGTATCTTGCCAGAGTAGCAGAAAATGACCCACCAATTTGTATTTAGGAAGGAGGGGCTAGAGGTTGCTATCGCTGGGAGTTACATTGGTGGACGTGTTGTGGAGGAGCGTGGGGGATGTTTAGGCGAGACGTGATATGGCATGATATGATAAAATATGGTTGATAAATTAATCTTATGTGTTATATTGATTCTTATGTGTTATACTGACTGTATATTAAGTATGGTATGATAATACAACCTGGTAAATAGACATGTTTCTTTTTCTATGTCAAAAATCTGTATTAGAATGCTTCTCTTTATGTATTCCTATGTGTTTGTTTCCTGCTCCTGTAGGTTGTAACACATTTTCTGGACATGTTTGTTTTATGCTTACACATGTGATGTGATTTTAATAAAAATATGTTTAAAAAAAAAAAGATGGAATACATGACATGTATCTTAAATAACACATCTAAATCGTTATGTAGGGTCTGGATTTCCTATTTTGGAACTTCTCTTCCTTTCTTTTGCTTTTTGTTTCCTCCTTCTTCTTTTCTCCCTTGCGTGCTCTTTTTTCTTTCTCTCCGCTCACTTCTTTTTCCTACTCATTCTAGCACTTTTGGACAGTTGGCCACCTGTCCCTTCTTGTTCCCTCTATCTTTACTTTGTTTACTCTTATATAAATAAAAATTTCCAGGCATTATATCTAACTCAGAAATACAATATATATTGATCCACATGTATAGCTCTATGATTACGTGATTTAAACTGTGTGATTTCCAAGTTACTGTTACATGCCAGGGTCCGGCATGTAACGCGATTACCTGGCCCACGATCCCTCCGGCGTCAGCATCCACTGCCTCTTCCTGCGTGCCATCACGGGGGCGTGACGGCATGCAAATTAGCCAGGTGCGCGCCCCAGCCGCTTCCTCTAGTGTGCCGCTCTGCTGTTCTGGTTGCTAGGCAGCCAGAAAACACTATCTCCTTGCGCTGCGGCGCAGAGCAATTAGTCTGGGGGCTGGTCCAGATTCTGCCACCTCATTGGCCAGCCTTCCTGTAAATAGAGTAGCACAGACACTTCAGCCCCGTCGGTTATAGCGTCTGCTGCCCCGTGCTTCTAGCTTTCTCTTACCTCTTATCCTTCATTGCCTAGTGCTTGCTTTGCTTTCTTGAGTGCCCCATCTTGTTCCTGCCCAGTGCCTTGCTCTGTTCCCTGTGTACCACTTCCTGCTCTCCCACCTTATTGTCTAATCCCATCTGTGTTAACCTTATCTCTCCTGAGTGCTTGTCTTTGTTACCCCTTCGGGGGGTCTCCCACTGTCTGAATGTGTGAGTGAGTTTCCCAGTCTGTTTAGTCTGTCCTGTTAGTTCCGTTAAACCCTTCACGTTCAGTGTCTCTTTTCACTGTTTACTGTTGTCCGTCTCAGGTCAGACGCTACTGATCCTGCTTTTCTCCCGCTTTTCTCTCTATCTGGTCTTTCTCCCATCCTTACCTCCATCTTTGATTCAACTTCCTCTCCCGAGAGTTGCCCCAGGGGCCGCGACCTGCGGGGAAACCTGCAGCCCAGACTATCACCTTTAGTGGCTCTTGTGAACACCAGGTCAGATGACCCAGACACTCACCGAGAAGGTGAAGTCCCAGGAAGGGGCCATTGCCAGGCTGTGTGCTATGCCGAACCTCCCGCCTAATCCTCCGTCTCAACCAGTGGCTCCCGTTACCGATACTAAAATGAATCTTCCGGACCGATTCACCGGGGAGAGAAGCAAGTTTACCCAGTTTATGAATAGCTGCTTGCTATACTTTCAGCTTCGTCCCCTAGCCTCTGGTAACGAACAGCAATGTGTTGGCCTGGTCATCTTCCTACTCCAAGGGGACCCCCAGTCCTGGGCCTTCAGTTTACCTCCTGACCACCCTGCCCGCCAGAATGTTACTGAGTTCTTTAAAGCGCTAGGACTTTTTTATGATGACCCGGATCAAGTCGCTACTGCTGAATCCATGTCATTCTCTTTGAAGCAAGGAAAGAGAACCGCGGAGGAATACTGTTCTGAGTTTCGTCGATGGTCAACTATTTCCCAGTGGAATGACCCAGCACTCCGGAGCCAGTTCAGGACCGGTTTGACAGAACAAATTAAGGATGCTTTGGTCCAGTACCCTTCTGCTACCTCCTTAGAGGATATGATGCTTCTGGTCATTAAGATTGATCGTCGTTTGAAGGAAAGACGGCTAGAAAAGGGGGCTACTCCCAGTTTTTTTATGGATCCTGCATTTCTTAGGTCTCTTTCTGAAGATGAACCCATGCAGATCGGTACTTATCGGCTTACAAAACAAGAAAAGAACAGGCGACGTACCTTGGGGATATGTTTGTACTGTGGAGGTGCAGCTCAAATGGTAGATCAATGTCCCAAGAAGAAGCCTTCCCCGGGAAACGCATAAACCAGATGGATATGGAAGAGGTCCACCTGGGCTTTAGTCTCATCTCTTCTAAGAATTCTCTGATCGTGCCTGCTAAGTTAAAATTTAATGGACAAGTTTGTTTATGGTTTATACATTTCTGTTTCAATTTATACATCACTTTTCACTTATACTATTGCAGTGGAATCATTGCAAATAGCATTCTGTTTTTTTGGATATGGAAGAGGTCCACCTGGGCTTTAGTCTCATCTCTTCTAAGAATTCTCTGATCGTGCCTGCTAAGTTAAAATTTAATGGACAAGTTTGTTTATGGTTTATACATTTCTGTTTCAATTTATACATCACTTTTATATGTATGTACAGTTGAAGTATGACGCATTATACACCAAGATACAGCTAGAATGTACTAGGCTAATCGAGCCTTATGTTTACATGGATCTTATTTTCTCTGACTTTCAAATCTGTAAAATTAGAAAATGGAAATGTAGAGGGGCATTCGGGTCCAGTATTTACTGTGTTGCATTATCTGCTGTAACAATGTTTATATGACCTTTCTAGATCTATATGTCATATTTTTCGACTGTGAAAATCCAATAAAATGTTTTGAAAAAAAAAAAAAATTAAATGACAAAGCTGTGATGTGTCCGCCTTCATTGATAGTGGAGCAGCAGAGAATTTCCTATACCATTCTCTGGCGCACTCGCTGGGTATCACTGTGCAAAGACTCTCTTCCCCCATTACCGCCTGTGGTTTGGATGGCAAACCCCTCTCGGGGGGAAGTATCACCAAGCTCTCCCACCCGGTTCATCTATCCATTAGGATGTGTCACTAGGAGAACTTGGAATTCTATTTAATTGACTGTCAGTCTGCTCCCCTGATCCTGAGGCACCCATGGCTCAGGAAGCATAACCCTGAAATTAATTGGACCACTGGCGAGATCAGCCGTTGGAATGAATGAATGAGTGTCGTACCTCCTGTCTCAAGATATCCGTCCTTTCTGTCGTTCCTGTTGAGCATCAGTTACCTCCACAATATGCTGATTTCATGGACGTCTTTTGTAAGAATAATGCGGACTCTCTTCCTCCTCATCGCTGCTACGACTGTGCCATTGATCTAGCTCCTGGAGCCAAACTACCCAAGGGGAGATTGTACTCTCTTTCCCATCCTGAAGCTATTGCCTTGAATGAGTACATCCAGGAGAATCTCCAGAAGGAATTCATTCATCCCTCTAAATCGCCAGTAGGTGCAGGTTTTTTTTCGTAGCTAAAAAAGATGGTACTTTGAGACCATGTATTGACTACTGGGCCCTTAATAAGATCTCAATGAAATACACTTATCCCATCCCGTTAATCTCTGACCTTTTCGATGACCTTTTAATGGAGCCAAAGTGTATACGAAAATCGACCTGAGAGGAGCCTACAATTTGGTGCGTATCCGTGATGGGGACGAGTGGAAGAAAGTGTTTAACACCCAATCAGGTCATTACAAGTACCTCGTCATGCCATTCGGACTCTGCAACGCACCTGCGGTATTTCAGGCCCTCATCAATGATGTCTTGTGTGATTTCCTTGGCAGGTTCGTGGTCGTTTAACTCGATGACATCCTCATCTACTCGTCCTCCCTTAAAGAACATCGTTCCCATGTTCGCCTTGTCCTCTCCAAACTCAGAGAGAATAATCTTTTCGCCAAATTTGAAAAATGGCAATTTGAGGTCACTGAAGTGATCTTTTTAGGGTATGTCATTACCCCGAAAAGGTTCTCTATGGACCCTGACAAGGTTAAAGCTATTCTTGAGTGGGCTCAACACCCAAATTTGAAGGCCATCCAGCGTTTCTTGGGATTCGGTAATTATTACTGTTGCTTCATTCAGGGATATTCTGTTCTGGTATCTCCCATTTCCGATCTGACTAAAAAGGCTGCCGATCCCAGTAAGTGGCCCAAAGAAGCGGAAGATTCCTTTTTCTTCATTAAAGAAGGCCTTTATTTCTGCTCCGCTGCTCTGTCACCCCAATCCGGACCTTCCATTCATTATTGAGGTGGATGCCTCTGAAGTCCGTGCGGGAGCAGTGTTGTCCCAGAAAGATCCTTTTTCTAAGAAGCTTCATCCTTGCGCTTTTCTCTCTAAGAAATTTTCGTCAGCAGAGAAAAAATATGACGTTGGCAATTGGTTGGAGGGAGCCTAACATCAGATCACAGTCCTCACTGACCACAAGAATTTAGCCTACATCCAATCAGCCAAACAATTGTCCCCTCGTCAAGCTCGGTGGGCACTCTTCTTCACACGTTTTAATTTTATCATTTCTTTCCATCCTGGCTCCCAGAATACTAAGGCTGACGCCTTATCCCATTCTTTCTTACCTGAACATCCACCCACCAGCAGTCCTCTACCCATTGTCCCTTCTGCGGTTATCACTGCAGGCTTTACCCAGGATCTTCATATTCAGCTGCTCCAGGTTCAGGATCAAGCTCCAGTACAGACACCCACTAATCACCTCTTCATTCCAAAAAATTTAAGACAAGCAGTTCTTGCTGAGGGCCATATGTGCAAGACAGCTAGGCACCCAGGAGTTCAAAAGACTAAGGAACTTCTGTCTCGGACAGTCTGGTGGCTGGGCAAGAGATGTGGAGGACTTCATCCGTAACTGTACAGTCTGCGCCTGCAACAAGACTTCCCGTGCTCCTCCTTTTGGTCCTCTCCACCCTCTTCGCTCTCCCAAGCATCCATGGACACATCTCTCCAATCACCTATTTACCCATTTCCCAGGGTTGCAATACCATCTAGGTTGTGGTGGACTGTTTTAGTAAAATGGCCCATTTTACTCCTCTACGTGGTTTACCATCTGCCCAGTCTTTTGCGGAAATCTTTGTTGCAAAAATCATCAGACTCCATGGTTTACCATTAGACATTGTTTCAGATCGCGGCTCACAATTGGTGGCGAGATTCTGGAGATCATTCTGTTCCCTGCTCCCTCCTCCGGTTATCATCCTGAAACCAATTGTCAAACAGAGAGAGTCAATCAATCCCTGGAACAATACCTGCGATGTTATGTGTCCAAACTCCAAAATAATTGGGTCTAGGGTCTTTCCTGGGCTGAATTCGCATATAACAATGCCAATCATTGCTCTACCAAGATTTCTCAATTTTTTTTGCGTCTGTGGCTATCACCCTCGCTCCTGCTCTCTATTCCAAGCACATTCTGGCATACATCCTGATGTCCGTCAATCTGCTAAGAATCTACGTAACATCTGGACTCAAGTTAATCTTTCCTTGCAACAAATAGCTTTTCAGACAAAGACTAGGGTGGATCGTCACCGACAGAAATGCAGGTTCAAGGTCGGTGATAAAGGGGCTGATTCAGAGATGTGATTGCAAAAAGATCTCAAATATACGCACCTTAGCTAAGATCTTAGCAGGTTACAGCCCACTGCATAAATAGTCACTCCCCTTGCAAACAGCGGTGGATCTTAAACTTAGACCACCATTGACTAGCCCTAACTCTGCGCTGTCGTCTTAAGTGACGTGGGAGCGTTCATTTAAGATCCTAAGTGTCAGTCCTCGCCCACTTTCCCTGATTTCCCTGCCTCCCCCCGCCCATTTCCATGCAAATCCTTAAGATCTTAAAGATTCGCAGCACTTAAGATCTTAAGTGCTTGCGTGCGATTCAAACTTACGCTCTTAGCGAATTTACGCTCCTAACCGCTACGTAGACGGCGTTGCACTATTACTACGCATGCGCAGTAATGCGAATTTTCTAAGATCTTAAATATACGCTCCTAAGTGCCGTGGAAATCGTATCTCTGAATCAGGCCCAAAGTGTGGTTATCCACAAAAAATATCTGCATCAGACAACCCTCCAGGAAACTAGGACCACGGTTTATTGATCCTTTTCTCATTATCAAAAGAGTGAATCCAGTGGTGTTTAGATATATTGAATATTGAAAATTCCTTCCACCTTTCATGCATCTCTCCTTAAGCCTGTGAAAAAAATCCCCAACTTTTCCATGCCTTCCCGCTCTAAGCCTTATCCTTAAAAAGTCAATGGCTTAGAAGAGTTTGAAATAGAAGAAATTCTGGATTCCAGACGTATTCGAGGTCAGATCCAATATCTTATTCATTGGAATGGCTATGGCCCAGAAGAGAGAGAATGGTTTCCTGCTAAAAACATTAATTCCAGTAAGATTCTTAAAGATTTCCATAGAAAATTTCCTTTGAAACCTAAGCATAGGGGTGTCAAAACCCCTCATCAAGGATGGGGGGGGGGTACTGTTACATGCCAGGGTCCGGCATGTAAAGCGATTACCTGGCCCACGATCCCTCCGACGGCACCAGCATCCGCTGCCTCTTCCTGTGTGCCGTCAAGGGGGCGTGACGGCATGCAAATTAGCCATGTAAGTGTCGCGCACGCTTTTCAGCTGCTTCCCCTAGCGTTCGCTCTGCTGTTCTGGTTTCTAGGCTGCCAGAACACACTATCTCCTCGTGCTGTGGCGCAGCATTGGCGTGTGTCTCGTGCAGCTAGCAGTCTGCACGATCACCAATTAGTCTGGGGGCTGGTCCAGATTCTGCCACTTCATTGGCCTCCCTGTAAATAGAATAGCAGGGACACTTCAGCCCCGCCGGTTATAGCGTCTGCTGCCCTGTGCTTCTAGCTTTCTCTTTCCTCTTATCCTTCTTTGCCTAGTGCTTGCTTTGCTTTCTTGAGTGCCTTATTTTGTTGTTGCCCAGTGCCTTGCCTCTGTTCCCTGTGTACCACTTCCTGCTCTCCCACCTTATTGTCTATTCCCATCTGTGGTAACCTTATCTCTCCTGAGTGCCTGTCTTTGTTACCCCTTCGGGGGTCTCCCACTGTCTGAATGTGTGAGTGAGTTTCCCAGTCTGTTTAGTCTTTCCTGTTAGTCCTGTTAACCCCTTCAGGTCCAGTGTCTCTGTTCAGTGTTTACTGTTGTCTGTCTCGGGTCAGACGCTACTGATCCTGCCTTTCTCTCGCTTTTCTCTCTATCTGGTCTTTCTCCCATCCTCACCTCCATCTCTGATTCACCTTCCTCTCCCGGGCGTTGCCCCAGGGACCGCAACCTGTGGGGAAACCTGCAGTCCAGACTATCCTCACCTTTAGAGGCTCTTGTGAACACCAGGTCCCATTAGACTCCGCGCCTTGGCAAGCAACAATCGTCTCTCTCCTGCGGCCACCCTGGTACTCAACCCCAGGTAATTCCAGTGGTGCCGTAACAGTTACTCATTTGGGACCTGATTCACACATAAGAAAATGCTACTGTTTAGGTGTGTATATTTAAGAAGGGATATACTCTGCATGCGTAGTACCTTTTATATATGTAATTTACGTAGGACGTAAGAATGGAATGGCCTTGAATTACCATTACAAACCTATTTCTTCTAGGTTTGTAGTGACTTAAGAAGGAAAGGGCATTCCAAGGGCCATTTGGATATTTATCGTCATTCGTAGGCCATATAAAATTATCAATAAAAAAAATTAACTCACTATGATTAGTGAAAAATTTTATTAACTCACCCCTAGGGCCTCATTCACTAAACGCGATTTGGGCTAAATGCCCTTAAATCGTGTGATTTTTAGCTTAAAAATCACCAAAGTGTATTCACTAAGCTAAAAATCACACAATTTTCCGTTTTTTTTTTATCGCGGGTCCGCAATTCGCGGTCCCGACTTTTTTGAATTGCAAACATAGGAAGTTTGTAATTCACTAAAGACGATTTCACCGGGATCGCGGTGAAATCGCCTTTAAATCACAAAACATACATTCGCCTCTATAGAGGGGCGAATGTATGTTTTTTGGCCGATCGCAACCATTTAAACACGTCTGTATAACAGACATGTGTTTTTGTGCTTAAAAATCCAAAGTGCTGCATGGCTGCAATGTGTAGCCATGCTGTAGACATTGAATTACAAGGATCAGCAAAGGTGATCCTTGTAATTCTGTGTTTACAGCATGGCTACACTTCTACTATTCAATTCAGAAGGTGACGAAATTTACAGTAGAGCAGTACTGTTAATTTCGTCAGCTTCAGAATTGAATCCGCGACCCCTACTGGTGGGAGGTTATTTTGCAGACGTCGCGATCAAGGTGACAAGGTTTCTTCTTCATCTCCTGCACGGAAGAATTTTACAGAAGCAATAAAAGAGAAGAATTCTTCATTTTAAGAACATTTGAAGGCTCCCAAGGTGCGGACATCTAATGGTGAGTTTTAAAAAAAATTTCTTTTTATGTCATACACTTAGATTAGGAGAGATGACCTCCTAAGGTAAGTGCATACACGTAGGGGGTAATGTTAGTTAGGTTTAC
>WWET01005054.1:75434-97343 GCA_011038615.1 Limnodynastes dumerilii
CCTACATGCAAAAAACATGGAATAAAGCAAAGGAAACCTGCATCAACTGTCAATGTGTTTACTTCAGTTTACTGACAGATCTGTCTTGTGCCCTACATTTTACATATAGGCAGCAATGAAGCAAACCCACAAGCCCAGTAACAAACATGCAAAAAACATGGAATAAAGCAAAGGAAACCTGCATCAACTGTCAATGTGTTTACTTCAGTTTACTGACAGATCTGTCTTGTGCCCTACATTTTACATATAGGCAGCAATGAAGCAAACCCACAAGCCCAGTAACAATTAGCAAAACTTAATATCTCCTGATTACTTCTATCTTAAGAAGTAGGAACTGATACATTTAGCTGTTTGAAAGTATGGAAAAAATGTGAGCTTCATTAACTTCAGTGCTTATATTTTTAATATTTAATTTTAATTAATAGTTGCAGAAATGGTGTTCATAAAATCCTCACTTATGTTTTGCAGGTGGGCAACTCAAGGTTTTGACTATCTGCAAGCCATTGAACCAGTGTTCATTTCAGCCCTTCCGGAGGATGACTTTCTGGTATGCACTAAAAGCATGAGCTCTCCAGTTAAAAATTGTATGCACACACTCGTGAATAAAACTAGTACTATATAGCTTTCCTATTGTTTATTACTGTTCACAAAAGTGCAGGAAACTGTATAACTATCGCAGAATAAAATAATGAATTACACTTTCAATTCTGTCTGTCATTTGCACAAAACTAGACCTATGTTACACTTCTGTTTTACATTAAAAGGGCTGGATCCAGACTTAAGTAAGTGCTTGAAATTAGTTACCATGTTGATTGCAGGGGAGTCATATTTCATCTGCAAACAGTGTTAGAGTTGAGAGGCGATGTTTCCTATCCCAAGTCTAAATAACAGTGTGATAGTAAAGCTGGTCAGTATCTGTGTGTAGCGAGCAATTCAGATATATATCCCTGCATGCAAAGAATACAATTAACTTGACTCCCCCTGCAATCAACATGGTTTAGCCCTTGAGTAACTGATTTCAAGCACTTAAGTCTGGATCCAGCCCAATGTGTCACTGTTGTATAGATATTTTTTCTAGATCCACATTTGTATATATCTGTATGAAACAATAGCAGTACTACTGAGGCATACTATAATGTTCTGTTTGAACATTTTGTAGACTAATTTATTCTTTTATTATCACCCAAATCTCAGGTGTTACTGTGTAGTATTTTTGCCATTTTTTATGGTTTTTCATGCTGCACATTCACTGAAGACAGGCATATGCCAATGAGCAAGATCCTTATTGATATGCTGACTGCAGACTAGGTATACAGCACTTTGTAGCAGAAATGATGTTGGATATTCCTACAGGTGCTTTACATTTATTCTAAGAAAATGTCCAAAACACTGCAATTTGCTATGCTTCATGTTTGTTTGCTCTTAACCACCACTCTTTTATTAACTGGTTGTCCCATTCTTCAGTTATCTGACCAGTTATAGGTCTGGCTATTTTCCTCTTCCTCACCATTGTTTACTAGTCTTTCTGTGTCTTTATAGAATCTGCAAGCACTCATGAATGAATGCATTGGGCATGTTATTGGAAAACCCCACAGTCCTGTTACAGGCTTGTACCTTGGTAAGATATTGGTCATCATATTTCTTTTATTCCTACTTTGGATTTATTTTGTTTACCTTTTTGTCTAATAATTAACCATGATTTAGTATTAGCAAGCATAGATTTACATTTAACGCAGTGCAATATTTTCAGTTTTCTAATAAAGAAGCATAGAATAAGCATAGTTACAACTGTGTTGTTACAACAACATATATAGCATGAAGTACGGGGGTACCAAAACTAGAGAGGAGGACAGGGGATTCAGAACTAGAACAGAGAACTGAGGCACCAGAACTAAAGGACGGGCAATACATTAGAAGCCTTATAGATTTCTGAACACCGTAAAAAAATGTTAGTAAACTAATGATATTTTTGTATTATTAGCTACACATCGTAATAGTCCAAGGCCTATGAAGGTTCCTCGTTGTCACAGTGATCCACCAAACCCACATCTAAATACTCCTACACCAGACAGCTTCAGGTAATTTCCTATTTTGTTAATAATGCTCCAGATATATGTTAAGTTACAGCTGTATTATTGCAACACAAATCTGATCTGAACACTGAGTTACAACTAGTTCCCCGTCATCTACTTGTTTATTTTAATACTGGTTGGTGTGTCATCTGCTATTAGCTTGGGAGAAAGAAATTTTAAATGTATCTTGTCACTGGCTAGGTTTTGTTACTCGGGTTAACAAGTTTAATGCAGCGGTAATTTTTTTTACGTTTTACCAGCTACATGTCATGATTTAGACTAAAACCATAATGATGCAGTCTGCATTAAAAGAACCGATTTGATAGTGTTTTGTTAAATCTGTTCTTACCATACACTGCACAATAATAGGCTGATCAGATTTTTTTATACAATTCACATGTGTAAATGATTGCAAGGAAATATCTGGTACCCAAACACACTAAATACGTTATCCAGCAACAGCATAAAAAAGTAAAAAACATTTGACTGACACAAGCAGCTAATGTTTACAGCACATGTCAGTTAGCACCTTGTCCAGTAAAGTAAATTCACCAGAGTTACCCGGAGACTAAATAATCATTGGTGCCCCTGTAAAATCCGTAACACAACTTAATTTACCTCTTTGCTGCTGCTTTTTCTTACTTTTCTGTCTTCCATCTTCATTCTTGCTTTTCTTCCTTTTTCGGGTCGGCTGCTGCTCGAGGCCATTGCACGTGCCAGATCTCCCAATAATCATGTGCATTGTGGCCTCAGACTGACATCATTAAAAACAGATGCAAGGAGATCAGGGTATCAGTTCCTCTCCCTGTAGCTTCTGATGCAATGAAAATGGAAGCTGCAGGGAGAGAGACTGACCCTGTGCTCCCTGCATCACGGAACCATAGCAGCCGCTGCAGTTTATATTTAGGAGCCAAAGATTACTTGCAGGATTGCAAATAACATGAGCAACAGCAGACTCTGGTCACCCTGGACTACTGAATACAGCGGAGAAGTGCCCCTTTTAGGGCTAGTGCACAGAGGCGAGCAACTCAACTGGCCTTATCTACGTACATTAGCACAAAAATATAAATAGGTAAGTAAAATACTGTATGTGGTCTCCAGGTATTTTTATTCACACTAGCATTTTACAAGTAAGCTCTTCCTTTCTTCGTACTCCTCTGTCTCAGGTTTGTCGTAAAAACTGTTTTTGGTAATGAAGTCAGAAGGGTTTTACTGGCCAATTCCAGGCTTCTAGGGAAAATCCCTTCAGTCAGCGATCAGCAAGATCGAGACCCACAAGTTTTTGTAATCTTTTGATATAAAAGACCTGTGTGTTCCCTTCTGGGATGGTCCTCTTCTGCGCTATGTAGTTCCTGATTGCCACTTCCAATTTAGAGCTCTACCGTTTGCAATGGTCATCTCACAAAGGATCTTCTCAAACATAATGAGGGAAGACTGTGCTTTATCTTGATGACCAGATACTTGCAGTTCTTGTGGACACACAGATGGATCTTGAATTTATAAAGTCAGGTTGTCTTCTGGACCAGTGCATAATTGTTTTAGACACTATTGTACAGAAAAGATTCTGTCTCTCAGAGAGCTAGCTTGAAAGCTCTTGGCCAGGAGATTTTATTGGTTTTGTGTATGAAGCGCCTAGTTTGCGGCTTTCCCTTTAACAGGTTCAGATCCAGAAAATTCCAGCAGAACATTTTTTTTCCCAGCACACCAGAGCATCTCTGAGATGATCCACAGATATATAGCTCCAAATCTCACACTTCTATTACAAATTTCCTTTGTTCTGATTATGGACCAAGGACACTTGAGCTGAATTTGTGGATGCAAGGTTTGTTGCGTCAACTGGCTACATGTTTCCACCCACTCCAATGCTCCCAAGACTTATAAAAAGAGCAAAGCAGCAAAAGGGGCCCTGATTCTGATGGCTCCAGACTGGTAATGAAGGTTATGGCATGTCTTTTTTTTATTTATTTTGTAGTTGGTCCAGGGTGGAGAATTCTTCTCCATCCAGATCTTCTCTCCAGGGTGCATTGCTTCACTAGAACCTTCAACAAATAGCTTTGATGACGTGACTGTTGTTACCAGGATTCTGAGAGTGAAGGACTTGGTTGAGTCAATTTATCAGACCATGCTGAGTGCATGTTTCCGTTCAAATATACCACAGGATCTGGTGTACTTATGTTTGTTGTCAGAAGAAATGTTCTATACCCTATCATTCTGGATAACCAGATTTTTAGCTTTTCTCCAGTACTGTCTTCAGGTAGGACTTTGGCTGGTTTTGCTTAAATTTTTAGACTTTTGCTTTATTTTTAGCACAAATTGGCACTCCTCCCAGAGGGGCAGGGCGTGCTTCATATACAACCTTCTATCCCCTTTGTATCTAAATTTGCTTCTGTCTTGCACCATTCTTCTCTAGTTGAATCTCTGAATACTTGTGCTTTATTTCCTGTCTTGGGTAATGGCATTTCTTCTAACTGTAGCATCAGCTAGATGGGTTTCGGAACTGAGCGCTCTTTCTTGCAGTTCTCTGTTCCTAATTCTGCATAAGGACAGAGCAGTGCTTCAAACTGTTCCAAAATTCCAGCCTAAGATGGTCTCCAGGTTCTATATAAATTACCCTTCTGTCTTTTAAGGCACCTTCCTCATCAAGGTTCTTACAAAATAAGCAGCATACATTGCTCACCTTTGGTGTGGTGTAAGCCTTGAATATATTTTAGTACAACAATTCAAATTTTTAAGTGAGACTTCATGTTGATCCTGTATGATGATCAAGAAGTTTTATCTGTCAAGTGCCCAGCTTCAGGGTATGTAGCCTTAAACCTATGGTCGCAGGGTCTGCCAAATGTCGTCAAAGAAAAGGATTTTTGGGTAAGTAACAATAAATCCTTTATTTATTTTAATTATCTTTATTTATTTGCAGTAATATATATTATCTCTAACAGTTATGTGACCTTAGACAGTGTTGCACTGCTGGGAGCTTCTCTTTGAGTGAGTTCATGCAGCCACTGAACATAGACATTGGTGGTCCTCGGTCATCCTGTAGACACTTTCATTATTCCGTGTACTATATCCAAACTTCTGGCCACTGTCATGAAATGCAGCCTGGGATTTGTTGAGACCTGACTTAATTTAATGTTAATTGATGGTTTTATTTTCTCTTTAAATTCCAAACATGGGCATAAGTGATCCTATGTTTTCTGATTTAAGTGCACCACTAAATGTGCTGAAGTGGACAGAAATTTGTTTATTTTTTTAATTTATATTAATTAAATACTGGCTTTACTTGCACTTAATTTCATGGGATTTTCACTCTGGACTTTTGGAACTGTTCTTGACGTTTCTCTTCTTATCGCAGCAATCGTGTTGTCTCTAGTGAAGTGAAGAGTCAATCAAACTCCGTTGCCGGTCGCCCCATCCCTCTTGGTAGCGACTTGGTTCAACAAAAAACCTTCAACCATGCAAATGAAAACAGGTAGTGTCACCGACTCTGGTGATCAGTTATTGTAATATTAAGAGGTGTCTTCTGGGTACATGGTGCTTTAGTGTTTGTGTGCATTCTCATTCCCTGGCAATTCAATCTCATGGATTTATTTTTGGGTTGTATCTTGAAAATTAAAATACTGTATTTTGCAGTCTTTAGTTAATCATTCTAGTAACAGAGTTGATAGGCCATCTCATCTGTTTTTTTTTGTTTTTTTTGCGCAAATCCTAATAAACATTTTTTGTTTGTTTTTTATTTTTTTTTAAAGATTGGAATTCGTACTTTAGCTATATGTTTTAGGCTGATTTGACAGGGGAGCTACTACTAATCTACCTCACTATTAGACTTGGTCTGTGATGGTTGTGTGAGGACTAGAGGCTTATGTGTAACATTTTCCCCCTTCTAAGCAAATACATGTTCTCTGTCATATCAATGCAGTTGCATTTAGAAAATACTGAGTGTATACATTTTGAAGAAAGATTAATGAAATGCTGTGGCTATGAAGTTACATTTTTTGATTGTGTTTATTTTATTTTATTTTTTTGTCATATATTTACATAATTTTTTTGTTTTCAGGAAAAGATATCACTGTTCCTAGACTTCAATGTTTTAGTGTGTGTGTGTGTGTGTGTGTGTGTGTGTTTATGGATATTTTTTTGGTTTTTTTTAAAGTGATAAATGCACAACATTTTTAAAGTTACGTTTAATTTGCAATAAGACTGCTGGTTTGAATGGTCATGAGTTGTATTTGTCCATTTTTAGATGATAAATGATGACTCGATCCCTTAGAAAGATGACTACTTAGAAAGATGACTGTAGCATTGTCAGATATATACATCATTGTCATTAAAGCTACCTGATTATTCATGTTTAAATTAGACATTACAGTATGGTATCAGATGCTATAACTGCCCGTTTTATAACTTTTTGTGTAAAAGGCTTTTGCTTTTTATCAACAGGATCACTCTGTAAACAATATTTTTTTAGCATAGCAGAAATTATGGAACATTATTATATGCTCATTAATACTTGTGTTCCTAAGGAATTAAACATTGGGCCAGATCCTAAGCTAAGTACGCTAGCCAATGACGTAAAATCGCCCATCTGTATTTATTGTGCATGCGCACGGCAGATGTTATGCCACGTAACTCCTAACGTACGTACCATCAGCGTAGATAAGAACAAAGGGGCAGGGGCATCAATACGACACCCGTAACTGGAGGCGGAGGGAGACATTTAAATTGGACAGTATTGGCTGGGTTTGGCCGTCACGTACGTAAATCCCATATGTACGCCAGTACTTACGCTAGGAAAAGTTAAGGTAAGGTTTGGGCAGCGTAAAACGCCCAAAGTACATACGACTGAGGGGAGTGCCTAGCGTAGTAAATACGCTACGCATTCTAATGTAGCTATAGCCATTTATAATACCATAATATATCACCATTTTAATTACCATATTATAGTAAACACATTATGATCACATTTGGATCTTTTGTTACTTACAACCGTAACAACTTTTGTTGTATAGTTTTGTGTATTAGACGCACAATCTTATGGGAGCCTTTTGTAGTGCAATGTTATTCTGTTATGTTAAGTGTCAGCACGATTTGATGCTAGAAAAAAAACATCCAGAAAAGGACTTAAAAAGTGTAAGAAAATATATATTTAATGTTGGTTATATTAGCACACTAAATAAAATGTATAAAAGGGGAGAATAATATAAAATTGCTTATAGAATTTAAAGCCATTGTTGAGTGTCCACACTAAACCTTTGTTTTGTTACTTGTATTGTTAACTCACTGGCATAGCTAATAGCAGCACAAATTTGCCCTGTATCTACTAAATAAAAAGTGTCTTTAAATCCATGGGACAATCGCATTTTGAGAACTGTGATCACTGTCATCCTTCATGCACATCCAAAACAGGTAAACAAGTGGCATCAGTCATTTTTTTTATAAACTTTTTTTTCAGGGGGTCAAGTGTTCCAGAAAATGACAGACTTGCTTCCATAGCATCAGAGTTGCAGTTTAGATCCCTCAGTCGCCACTCAAGCCCGACAGAGGAGAGAGAAGGTAAACAATGTTATGGAGCCTGAGTTTCATATTTGGCCACTTGATCTGTTTGTTTTTATGTATTAACCATTTTAATGATATGGTATTGATAAATTATATTTATTAATCATTATGGGCTTAGTCCAGAATGAAATGTGACCAGAAAGCACCGTTTGTAAAAACGACAAAAGTATATTTTGATAGGTGAGGTGTGCTTATGTTTGTTTTTTGATTTGCGCACAAAGGGCCGTATTCAGAGAACCGCATTTTCTCTGATTTCCTTGTGTATATTTAAGTAGGTTTTAACTGTGCATGCGTAGTAAGTTTTCATACGTAGTTAATGTAGACTATACGCATGGAAGTGCCTAGCGGACGGACTTGTGAATCGGACGTGAGAAATTCTACACGGAACTCCCACGGAAAAAATAAGCATGCAGGAATGTACATAGAAATAGGTGGGAGGAGGCATTTAAATGAAGGGAAGTGTTCGCGATTACAAAGATACGCACGGACGAAGGACACACACTCGGAAATGGCTGTGGAAAGTTACAGCTGGTCTATGGAGGCTAATCTCCGTGGGCACGGATTAGCAAGGGGAGTGACTGGGGTTTTGGTGGGTGTAACTTGCTCCGTCCTTGCGTATATTTGCGTCCCGATCACTGGACAGATCTCTGAATACGGCCGAAAATGTCTTTTGGGTACAGCCACATAACAATCAAGTTGTATTTTAAGGCTTCCTCAGTCACCCAGCTGTAAGTACAGGATTAGTCAACTGTCACGTATAGCGGGAATATTGTGGTTATGCATTGTGTGAGGATTCAGCTTTATTAAGTTAGGTTTTTGGCACAAAACAAAAGAAAGACTTTTAATGAAGCAGTCACATATTTAAGTTAGTCTTGTATAGATGTAACATCATGGAAGCCGTAACAACCTTCTGGATTCAGACATACCATATTGCTAGTGCAAATGATGATCTACAATTGACTCCCTTACAGAAATACGTCTCTGGCTATATTAGTCTTCCCCTAATGCATTATGTTCAAATCTAACTGCATTTTCATGCACTTTTTTTTGTAGCCATGCTAAGTGATAGTACACAAAAGTCGCTACACTATTTGTGCACATCAAATGGACATTTGGGTCAGGCCCTAAATACATACAATAATTCATCCTATCAGTCCAGTCATCGCATGGTTGGCTTTGAAAGTTGTCTGGGGCAGCACAATATGGAGTTTGTATGGTCTCCCCGTGTCTGCGTGGGTTTTGCTCCAGGTGCTCCAAAAAAGTGATAGTAGCTTAATTGGCTGCTGACAAAAATTAACTCTGGTGTGTGTATTTGTTAGGGAATTTAGACAGTGTAAGCTCCAATGAGGTAGGGAGTGATGTATATGACAAATATTCCTAGAGTACTGTGGAAATCTTTGGTGCTATGTAAATAAACAATAAGAAACTGACAATCATCCTTGCATATATAGCATGCATATATATAACCATCTTAAATATCTGTGCACAAAACAGTAAGGTGACTAAGAAATATTAAGTTGTATTGGAACCCTGGAACTTTAAGAGTTAAAACATTCTTTTTGTTTTACATGGTTATTCATATTGTTTCACAAACTCTTGGATTGAATTGTAGATGTCTTTTTGTTGTAAAGCAATTATTTCCAAACACTATTTCTTAAACAAAAATGTAATTACTGCAATGTGCTGTGTAGGGACTGAGATTGTTTTATTCCAAGGACTGAAACTATGTTTAAGTGGCAGCTGTATTTAAAACTCTTTGAATGATTTATGAGCATCTTAATAGGAAATGCTGGCATCGAAAGACTTTTCATTTTATATGAAAATTGCACTTTTTGTTTCTACATCTGTGTATGATTAGGAAGGAACACACTGTCTTCTATGGAGGTTTTGGCACAAGATTGTGCTTTCATCTAACTCATTGATGCATTATTTTATTCCAAGATCGTTTGAAACAATAATTTTTCTACTACAATTAACCTAACTAATGCGATCCCACCAACCATAATTGAGACTCTCTATATGCCTTCTCTGGTGATCTTAATAGGATCAGCTAAGCAGCGGTCATATCTGTCTGTCTGCTTGAACTATCAGGTTATAAAGAGAAGCCTTTTAGGACTGTTTAGTAAGCACACTCTATACATGAATTCATTCGATCAGCCCAATCATTGTGTGGGCGGCTTAAGAGAGATGACTGTAGGCAGAATTGTATCACTTTTAATCTATTATAATAATAATGATAGTAATATATGTATGATATTAAAGTTAAAAGTGCTTTTTTTTTAATGTTATTGAATTCCTGTGTCTTCTCCTTGGTGGGTTTTAGTGGTGTTTAGTGGCAAAATCAGTGTGTATCAGTTGGTTACTCTGTAGCATCAGGTCTGCAAAAAAAAGTGGATATTTATAACATGGTAATCTCTCATGTTTACCTGCGGTCATATGGACGGGCATCAAAATGTCTTTTAAAAAACATTTGCAGTGAATTAGCTACATTGAACGGATGCTTTTTGTATGTGAGGGGGTCTTAAAGACTGCATGGAAGAGGGGAGTGAACTCCCCCCGCCACACCCCTGTCTTGTGCAGACTTTATTGCAGATGCGCTACAATAAGGCAGCCTTAACACAGACATGCAGATCAGCGGTCCATGTGGCCGCTAATCCGCATGTAACTAGTTAACCCCGTCTGAACTGTAATATTTAAAGCTCTAACCCCCTTGCAGGAGAAGAACTGCCCCATTGTTCAGAAATCCTATCATATGGATATGGACATTAGTCCCGTGTAGTAGATGTTACGTGCGGAAATTGCACATAACATCTGGAGGGCACATGCGCTCTTCTCTGAAAACACTCCACTTAAGCACTTTGCATGCGTAAGTAGGGAAACATTACTTCTGGATCTGGTCCATTGGGAGGAATTTCTGGATATCACCAGACAAACTCTACCAATGGGCAATGTTATGGTTTCACAGCACTCTTGTTATAGCATCAAGCTCTCTCTGCATATTTAATGTAAAGATTAAAAGTTTATCTTGGTGGTTGTTCTGATGTATTGTATGTAGGCAGGTAGGGGTTTAGTTCTGGTAAAAAGTCCAATTTTATAAAGCTTCTTGAAATTAAGTAAATTGAAAATATCAATGCAATCTTGTGTTGCATTTTGGTTGCCTGTCTAATTTTTAAATAAACTTGTTAGCCAGTATTGGTGGCATGCCTCAGTCACTAATCTTATAATCATGGACCTGGTCACTAGGATCTGGAAACATGTGCTTTTTGCTAAAGCAAATGTACACACACAGCATTCCCAAAACGGATCTGGATCGAGAGTTCCATCCTTGTTTAGTTCCAATGACAGACAGTAAAATAAACTAATTCTGCTATGTAGGAGGAGGGAGAGTATGTAGACTACATTACAAAAACACAGACATAGGCAAAAATGATTACCTTATTTATAGTAAAAACTATTTTTGTTTGTAGATAGCGAGCATTGAAGGGTAGTTTCATTACTTCTCATTGGGTACATTTTCAGAACCTGTTTATCCAAAAGGAGAACAAGGAGGTTCTACGCGACGAAGTTGGGAGCTTCAGACACTTATCAGTCAGACTCGAGGTAACGAAAACTTTGTATGGTTGGGTGCTGATAAAGTATTTAGCATGCATTCCTAGCCAGGTATGTTCTCATGTTTATTTGATGAAACTTCAGATTGACTTGTTTCTAGCCAGAAACTCATCATGTCCATAAAGTATTAGTTTGATCTTGCAGAGACAATTATGAAGATATTTTGAGCATTTGCTAATTGTATTTTTTATAGATCTTCTAATCCTGGCCTCATATAGGGCGATTTTACAAATTGGACTAATGCTGGCTGCGCACTTTCACAATTAGAAATGTTCTGGTAATCTGGTTTTGGATTTCCGCTGCCACAGCACTGAGTGTTATAAGCACAGCACAGTGCAGTGGAGGCCTGAATCTGGACCTTTCATTTAATTGGTAATTGTTGCCTTGCTGCAGCTAAGATTGAGAAACTGGTATTGGTCAGTCATGGAAATTTACTAGTAGTGCAAATAGTCTGTTAATTTTTTTTTTTCCGTCCCTTTAAGTAAGTGGTTTACATTGTAGAAGAACATTTGGTAATGATTTTTTTTTTGGCTTTTTATAGACATTGCTGCAAGACACCGACCTATGGATGCAATTCAGAAATCAGTCCTGTTGTTTGAAAATGAACGATACAGAGAGATGCGAAGTAAAAACATAATTGGTCAAGTCTGTGATACACCTAAGTCCTATGACAATGTCATGCATGTAGGACTCAGGAAAGTGACGTTCAAATGGCAGAGGGGAAACAAAATTGGTAATTTTATATTTTCATTCAGTTTTAAACAAAAACTGCACCTAAAACATTCAATAGGGTTTACTATGTTAAGATTGAAACTATATTCATACTGTTCCCTGAAACTGGGCTCTTTCTATGTTGTCTAGTGGTATAATGTATTACAGGGTGGCTATGATCCACATTTCTCAGCGTGGCAACCTGGGGACTTTAAAGGTGTTCATTTTATATGTAGTTGCTTTTGACACCGTTTTACTCCAATGTTCTTGTGTGTGTTTTACAGGTGAAGGTCAGTATGGAAAGGTCTACACTTGCATTAGTGTTGACACTGGAGAACTCATGGCAATGAAAGAAGTAAGTTCAGTTTTGTGGTAGGCCACTTCTAGAAGATTCATATGCATATTTTCAATTACATTAAGCATTATTACTGGAATGTGACATTTCTTTTCACAATGGGATGGCCCATATTGTATCCATAAAAACATTTTAGTGAGTCACTGGTACAGGTTAAGTTAAAGTCAGTCTTGGGGGATTAGCATTTGTCTGTGTAAACTTGGAGATAGAAAAGGGGTTAAATAATAGTGAAAGCAACATTTTTCAGGGTTTTCTTTTTTAATTACTATGGATAGTTTGTTATTGTGAATAACTAATATGTGATTGAAGTATTATGTCCAAAACAAATATTTAAACCTGTGTGTCTGTAGACATTATATTGTGTGGTCTAAAACTGGCCATACATTAGAACGATTATTGGTCCACACATTCAGTTATCAAGCGATCAGGCTAAAATTCGCTGTAGTGTATGGTCAGGATGGATTTTTCAAACATCCAAAAATCATACCAGAAACGCTCTGGTGCAATTATTTGATCGTTTGATATACATAACCCATATCAGGAGCAAGCTACCGATATTGTGTATTGGCATTTGCAATTATTGGGTCTACTGTCACAGTGCTGCAGCTTGAGGTTCTGCATCCCAGTGACGGTAGACCCACACGAAGGAACAACCTATCAATGTGAGAAGTTCTACACAGCACTGCAGAACCTCCCACACTCTAATTTTACTTTTTCAGCCAACCAATAGGCTTGCTGCATGGGTCACCTGTCGAGATTGACAGGAATCTCAGCCAATCAGAGTGAGAATTCACACCGCCAATAGGCTAGCAGCATTATCGTTTCCAGCAGTAGATGTGAAGGGTGCCAATATCAAGATCTTTTTCTAGGGGGAAATCATCCCATTTATAAACAAGCATTATAGTGACTTAAAGCACAAATAGGAGGCAGACCTGCAGCATGGAGATAAATTTAACCATCTGTTGTTGGGTTAAGAATTTGATACTCCAGTTATTAAAGCCACTCCTGAAGTTGTTCTTCATTTGAGATATTGTTGCTTGGATACAAAATAATAATTCATATTGACCTACATTCAGGAGCATGAGTCAATCCTGGCAGCTCTAGAAAGCTTTTTTTTCCCCCCAACATACTAAATAGTAACAATTTGGATCAACCTCTGTTAAGACTAATAGGCATTACACTTAGTGCATTTTGGCAGCAGTATAATATTTTTTTTTAAGAATTTGCAATAGTAAAAGTAATTGTAGAAATATTGTACTGAATCTTTTAGTCTTTTCACGTGACTGATTAAAACAAAATGATAAATGCTAACAACGACCCATTTAAATGTGATTACGTTGTAATCTTTTATATTGAATATAATAGAACTAAGGCTATTTCTCTATTCTAAATGTTCTTATGATTATAAGAAAATACAATATATATAATAACCATTTAGTAGCAAATCTTAAAAAAGATACCATTGTCGTCTTGTCCCTGCTGAGTAAAATCCTTCCCGTTTTGTATCAATAGTCTCCCCATTATCTGTATCATCAATATACTATCTATCCGGTCTTTTCCTTTGAACAATCATTAGCAGCCAGCTGAAATGTCTCACCATTGGCTGCTTATCCCTTTTAAGCTGCAGTCCAAGCTTGATTGTGGAACCTGTGATCAAGCTTTGCGAAAAGCACGTTAGGTCAATCACCTGTGACGAGGAGGGCCCTCCTCTCACAGCTCCACACCGAGGTCCGATCCAGGCACCATTAGGACTTTGAAGGCTATCTCCACCGCACACTGCCTCCCGACATCACTCTGCTACACTGCCGCTCGCTACCCACATAGATCAGTGAGGGTAGGGATTTCTACGAGCCTGGCAGGGTTAAGCACCTCCGTGAGGAGGTTAGGGGTTGGCAATAGGGGAAGAGGACGGGTGAGTCAGTCTGGGTAGCTAGCAGCATCGCATCCCATCCACCTGCCACGTGGAATTGGAATACTCCCCTCGACCACTTCAGGATCAGTTAAGTCACTGGACGCTACAATCTATCTACTTATGTATTTCTTTTTATTTCTTTTTTATTTTTATCTTGAGGTCTCCTTTGCAATATCATGTCATACATGTCTCCCATTGACATCAATGTCTTCTATATACAATATACATGAGATATATGTGTGGTTATAGTAGGAGATAATTGAGAAAAAGATTGAGAAACTGAAGCACTACTCTCATTTGATGTTATAGGTTGTCAGTCGACCCTGCCTTGCTCTATACAATATTTCGTGTTGTGTTTTCATTCCCACAATTTCAGTGTACGCAGTATATTGCTATGTAATTGTTTCCAGCACTGAATATGTATACTATGTACATTACAATTTTTATGATGGAACTCTAATTTAGAGTGAAATTACATTTGTCTCACACACAGCGATTCTGCTTTTGTCTACTCTGATATTATAATTGGTTCACAGCACTAGAGATTGCATCTGATTCATCCAATTCTTTATATACAGTATATTTTTTCTTATTGCATTAACTTTTATCTAAAAGTTCAGTCATATTGTTGGTGCCTGTTCTGAAGTATTGGATATTGGCTAATGTAGCCGGGTATGACACACATGATTTATTTATTTTTCATACCTCGGTGTGGATTTTATTTTTGTTTATATTTTCGCTCTTGTAGGTCCTAATTTTTAAGTAAAATGAATAAAAGTTATATTTTATTTATATCCTAGTCCCTCTCGTTATCCTTACAATTTATTATATTGTTTGTTATCCCTCCCACTTATTCATCTGGTCCACTATACTGTTTATTAGCCTAAGAACTTCTTCTAGATTTAGTGATTTGGTATCATAACCAACTTATAGACCTTATAATTATAAATTTACTTGTCTATTTCACAGCACCTGTTTTTGTATCCTAATCCAGTGCGTCCATCCCCCTAGAGGAATTTTCTGTCTTCCCCTTTCCCTGTTACCCAAGTTAAATAAAATCATAACAAACAGTTGAATTATATTTTTATATAAAAGCTGTTGCTTGGTAATGTAAATCATTATTAATGCGGTTTACATTGGTCAAAGGAAAGTGAGTCTCTTCTTAAGCTAACTTTTACATATTTAGAAATATAAACAATTCAGCAATTTTTTTATCAGAAATTTTTCCCTTTACTATTTTGAGGGCTTTTAATTTTTTCTCTGCAATATGATATATATTTTCATAATTAGCATTTTACCTAACCTTAAAATACAAAGACAACTGAGTGGTAAAGGAGGGTACATGAAAATATCTTGGTTTAAATGCAGACAATGGGGGGAATTGTCTGTAAAATTTATAGTAGTACAAACCAGAGTAATTACGCTTCATATATTACTTCATTGTAGTATGGACTGGATCCATGCATCTGCTTCGTTTGCGCTCAGAGATCTGATCCGACAATGTATACTAACTTCTTTTTCTTATTATTCCATTATTATGGAAAAGCTTAATAAAGCCTTTACTGTACAATTACCATACCCTCCCCATATTATCTTGCGTATGTGACAAATGATTCTTGCAAACACTTGTCCGTAAATGTGAACTTGCAAAATGTGGGTGTCTGGATCCAGTTGTTTTTGCTGATTCTGAAAATGTTTTTTTTCCCCCAGATTCGCTTTCAGCCAAATGACCATAAGACAATAAAGGAAACTGCAGATGAACTAAAAATTTTTGAAGGCATCAAGCACCCAAATCTTGTTCGCTATTTTGGTGTGGAACTTCACAGAGTAAGTGGAGTCTTTTTGCCCTCAATTTTTAAAATGGCTTAAATAAAAAATCTGTCGTGTAAATTGATACTAATTTGATTTTTAAAAAATCGTCATTTGTGGTCTCTTGTTTATTGTCTGTTGTTCACAGTCCTTTGTCTCAGTTTCTTACTATATAGCAAATAAATAAATGTGTGTAGCCCTTTGCCTTAGAATGAAGACCATGACAATAGAGGCTGCTTCTTAATAGTCCTCCCCAAATTGTGTATAAAATAGAAGAGAAATAAAGGATTACTTTGCCACACTGTCAAAAATAAAACCAATTTATACAAAAAGTAAAACACATAAAATAGTTGAATCAAAACCAAGCACCATTTCTCACATATTAGATAGAATCATAAAACCAAATTAAATAATTGTGTGCCAACAATTCAGTGGCCAGATATCATATGCATTAAACAATGATTTACTTTTAACTTTATAGTGCACATCTGCACTTGAAATGATATTGCCGAGTATACAGAAGTACTTGCTGCTAGGTATTCTCAGATTGTAAGTAATTTGTTTGTGTTTACCCCAAGGGTAATCCACCCAGTGGATTCCTTGATCATTTGTATACAATCTCATTCCAGTACTATGCACTATATATATGAATGGATAATTCCTTATCACATGATTGCTAGCATTCACAAATTAGCTTTTTTTAGTCTGTGATGTATTTTTGTTTTTTCTAACTATTCTAACCCAAACAATAATAAACAAAAACATTCACATTATTTAAATTACTACAATATTATTTATTATGTTACTAAACACTAATACACTGTTTTAGTTAAATAGTGATAAAATTTGTCTTTAGTTATATTACATGCCTACTATAGAGTTTCTGATTTTGATGTCTGGAACATTACAGGGTACATTTAATCAGCCATTGCATTGTGCCCCTGCACTTCTCTTGAAAATATCATTTTGGAACAGTTCTGGAAATTCAATATTTCCCAGTGGTTACTGAAATATCCTAATGTCATGTAGAATGATAATGCTGAAGAACACTCCATTTCCCATAAGTAGTGGCCTTGCTGTGGATTATATAGTGGTGAAATGTTGGACAACTTTTAGGAACATTGCTGTAGTGTCATCTGTTTACATTAATGTTCTCATCGATTCTTCTTTTCGTGTGTTTTATTTAATATTATTATTGTGGACCAGAATAGATTTGTGTTAAGTATCTCTTTCCTTTCTTTCTTTCTTTCTTTCTTTCTACCTACCTGTGATTCAGGAAGAAATGTATATTTTCATGGAATACTGTGATGAAGGTACTTTGGAGGAAGTGTCCAGGCTTGGCCTTCAAGAACATGTTATACGACTTTACACAAAGCAGATCACCATTGCAATAAATGTGCTTCATGAACATGGCATTGTTCATCGGGATATTAAAGGTAAAAAAAAAAAATCAAGCTAAAAATTCCTGTTGTCATACCTGGTAGAACCATGTCTATCATCCTGTGTCCTTTGTGTACTTAGCTTATAGTGTATATTACCCCTAAAAGACCGCATATACGCAATCTACGTATCGAAACGATACGCAGATTACGTACAATAGCTACTACGTATGCGCAGTAGCTACTGTTCATTGAACTACGTCCGTCTATGGAAGACGGACGTAGTTCTGGATCCGGCCCAATATTATCATAAAAAAATTTGTACCTCTAGGATGGCATTACATACATTTTATAAGGTCTGGTCACCCTGCATGGATTCCCAATATTATGCTAAGATGGTGGGTGCAGGTGATCCTCTTTGAAGATTTGTGCAGAATGTAAGTGAGTGAAGTGATACAAGTTTAATATGTAACATAATATAAGACTTAAGAAACGGAGATAATATTTAGAATACACAATCCTTTATCTTTAGTGAGGAGTAAAGTCATCCTTTTATATTTTGTGGCAGTAATCTTATGACTATAGTGACATTTATTTGGGTTTAGAGACCTATGACCTCAGTTGTGTTTTATGATCTCAGTACAGTGAAATTGAAGCAAGTTAATCCCAGCGACTCTCTCCCCTTACTTTACTACAGTAATGCCATGAAGTTTGTAGTTGTCCTTCACATATGACATTCGGGTGGTATAGTTGTGCGAGGTTGTACATACAAGTTGACATAACTTGGTATTAGAAAGTGTAGTATGGTTGTGCCGACACTCCATGTACCCATCCAGGCTTCTAAACTGCTGCTATGTTTGCAATACTCAAGGTAAAGTTGACTATGGCAATCGCTTGGTGTGATGGCTGTGGCTACTGAAGCCATCATCCAGATCTGTGGTTATCACAGCCCTGTTATTGCAGGTCCCCCGCACCTGTAACTGACAAGTGTGATCACAGTTGAATCGGAAGTAATGCTTTATACGCATGGCCTAATAAAACATTTAAAAGCAGCCCATTACAGCTGTTGGGTATGAAGACATTTCATATGATATTGAAATTTAAGTATACACATCATCTGCCAAGGTGCATGTCTGTTGCAGTATATTTGTATGATCGTCCTATAGGCTTCCTCTGCCTTTATATTTTTCCGCTTCCTCTTCTGAGATGTCGGCTCAGTCGTATCTTCTCTCATACAACACAGTCATTGCACCAATGTATATACAGCATTAGTATCCAGTCCCTTGTTGTTAGCTGCACTATTTAATCCCTGTGATATTTTTGCTATAATTTCACAGGAGCAAATATATTTCTTACATCTTCTGGACTAATAAAATTGGGAGATTTTGGATGCTCAGTGAAACTGAAGAATAATGTGCAAACCATGCCTGGTGAAGTGAACAGCACACTGGGGACAGCAGGTATGAGATAGCTCTTCTAAATTGCAATTCTACCTGTTTTTAAAGGGTGTAGTTGCCGGTACGATGGTCTTGTGATAGACCATTGTACAGCAGTTGAATGGTGATTGCCAGCAGTCTTCATTTTACAAAGTGTTTTTTCCTAACCTCAACCCTCCCTAAACCCTCTTTTTCCTGCAGCCTAGCTCTAACCCTTATCTTCTCCGTTTTGATCCTTAACCCTCCATGTCCCACAGCCTAACCTCAACCTTAACCTCAACCTCATCCCATCACAGCCTGTCGCCATTCCCAATAGTAATTTTTCTATTTGCCAAGTATTTCGACAATGATACAGCTACCGTTGGGCTGGTGACTGTATCATTGTCTGAATAGGGCCGGCCAGACCGGCAACCGCATCCCTTTTTAAAATTACATATTTTATAAAGGTAAGGAGCCGTTTGTGCTCAACAAACTGTTAATATGTTAAATACTGTTAATATGTGTTTCAGTTCTGTGTTATATTTCAGCAGTTGATTGTGAAATTAAACCATCTGCATTTGCTGATTAACTTGTAACAAAGTTAAGAGAAATCTATGGTCAGATAATATAAAGAACAGTCATTTTACTTTTGTGAGAAATCTTTTCATATATCAACAGCATACATGGCTCCAGAAGTTATTACCAGAGCTAAAGGAGAAGGACATGGGCGAGCAGCGGACATTTGGAGTCTTGGCTGTGTCCTCATTGAAATGGTAACTGGGAAGGTAAGACAAATGTTTCATGTCTGTTTCCAAAACAATTTTCATTTTTATAATCATCAGGAAACAAGTTTATGCTGAATGTAAAATTCATTTTATTTTAGTTAGACATTTTCTGACCCAGATACCTAACCACGGTTTTGAACTTCATATATATGAAAACTGGAGTAACAAATGATACCACTGCATTTGCTTTGAAATGTGATCAAGGTCTTCAGCTAGAAAACACACGTATTAAATACAGTAATTCAGTACATTTCCTCACCTTATAGACATTTTTATTAGCCTACAATTTTATTAGCCTTTTGTCCTTCATTTGTGTGGGATTGATAAATGTATTTATGGGAACTTTTGCCATATGTTTAATAATGCATATGTACCCATTAAATGAATACTCTAAGTAAAAGTTTTAACAGTTGTGTTTAATTTCTAGCGCCCATGGCATGAATATGAACATAACTTCCAGATTATGTACAAAGTAGGGATGGGACACAAGCCCCCTATTCCAGATCGAATAAGTCCAGAAGGGAAAGATTTTCTATCTCACTGCATGGAAAGTGAGCCAAAGAAACGATGGACAGCTAGCCAGCTCCTGGACCATCCGTTTGTCAAGGTTGGTGAACGTTTACCTTTATACTGTCAGTATGAAGATTTGTCATACAAATCATTACTTTTAACTTCCAACACCTCTTGTACCTTTGTAGAAGTTAAGAAAATTATAAATGAATTGTTTTAAAACGTCATACTCAATCTACATATTGTACATATCTATGTTTTTTTTTACTGTTCCATAATATGCAAACAAAAATTGCCTTGAAAATGTATGAAAATATTAAGCTTATTTATATGTTTAAAGACCTTAAAAACAAAAACTATATTGAATGCATTGTGTGTTTTCTCCTGGTTGACAGGTTTGCACAGATGAAGAATGAAGCGGTTAAATAAATGACCTATTAAATTTCAGCAAGTCAGTCATCTCTTAATCACTACTGTATGTAATATTTACATGAAGACTAAGCTGAGGCAAGCAGTGTATTACCATAAGACTGCACCGGTGACAGGCGTCACTCCTCCTCCTGCTGCTCTTTTATTTGTTGTTATTTGGCACATGACCTCCATGTGACAAAGTCCTGCACGATTTGTTTGTTTTTGTTTTGTTTTATGTCAAATCTGCATGTGTCAGTGAAGTGCCATTACTACTGTACATGGACCATTGTGTTGTCATTTGTTCTCCAGCTTATTTCTCATATGATTGAGAACTGTAATAAAACAAATGTACTGTTTTACAATTTACAGGCTCTGACGCAGGTTGTATTATTGCCAAGTATTCTGGACCTTGTAAATGTTTTTATTTTCCCTATTCAGTGCACTGTGACCCTGTCATTTTATGGCCAGCTTTGAATTTGTTATGCAAGAAAAAAGTTAAAGGAATTGTAAGAACATTTTCTTAATAAATGGTTTATTTTAAGATGTTTAATAGTGTTTTTATTTCTTTCAGCCAATGTGACATTTCAGGGTGGGTAGGGGAACTGTTAAAGTTTGAAGGAGAAGAAAGGGTGGTTAGAAGAGTTTAGGAGAATTTATAGACCAGTTACAGAGTTTGAAAATAAGAGTAAAATTACTCTTGGGAAAAACCATGTTGATTTCAGGAGAATCGTATTTCATCTGTTGCAAACAGTATTAAAGTTGAGAGGTGGCATTTCCTGCCCAAGCCTAAATAACCGTGCATACCATCTGTGTGCACTAAGCAATTCAAAGATATGTCCTTAAATGCAAAGAATACAACTAATTTGACTCCCCCTGAAATCAACATGGCTTTGCCCAGGAGTAACTTTCCTCTCTTATTTTTAGTCTCTGGTTTACACCTTTAGTGGTGACGTGCAGATAAGGAGCATAAGAAAACGGCACTCGTGTGGAGGAGGCTGCCGCAATGCAATGGTGTAAATAAACAAAAATCAAATCTAGTGTGTAAAGAGTTTATTTATTATTCATGTAAACTGTTGTCAGAGTATTAACCATACCCAGTAACATTTTCAATTTCCATCCTTATTCTGCATCTTTAAAGTTTTGTTATATAATGAAATGAACATATAAAGAGTTAACGTTGTTTATTGGCAGACATCAACAACAATAAGACACATAAAATGCTTTACACTTCCGTTATTATTTATCTTAAAACTGTTGAAAGCACTGCAAGTCTCAGAAATAAAAACAACTCATGTAGCACTTCAGTAACTGCTGTCCTGTCCCTTATTTACTTCCAGATTTATACACAAGTACAGTAGCAGAACTGGTGCTACTGGTTCACCTGTCCTGTG
>WWET01005055.1:6559-29922 GCA_011038615.1 Limnodynastes dumerilii
CATACATACACACACACACACACACACACACACACACACACCTTGGGAACATACCTTTATTAAGGAAGTGATAACAATAGCTCCAGCATTCACCATTGGATTGTGTGGTTTTTCTGAAATATATAAACATGTTGCATTTTTTCCATGATTCTCTGCACCAAGCTTTACATTTTTATTTTTTTTTATATACGTTCTAAACGTATATATCTGTAAAAAAAGCATATTCTACCCTTGATACCATCATGAGAAATGTCACAAAAATATTAAAAAGCACTGGTCCAAGTACAGTCCCTTGGGAACGTCAATGGTAACATTTTCATCCCCATTAGGGATTCTATTTACTACAACCCTCTGTTGTCTATCCTGCAACAAAGATCCTTCATATACATTAATGTATAGCCTCCAATTTTCCTACTCAAGTCTTCCTAAATAATGTATATCTCATCATATCTAGATCCTACGCATGAGTTTAATTGTACCATGATTCAGTGATATCCACAATATCCAGATTATCCTTTGTATTATAGCAATTAGTTCAGAGCTTTTATTTCCATTTGCACACATAGCTCTGAGAGGTTGTTTCATATTCCTTCCTTTATTATCTCTATTGATATGTTCTTTTTTGTAACAATGAAGGCTTCTTTGACATTCTAGTGTTTAAAAAAAAAAAGGGGGTACTAACAATAATTTGGTAGTCCGATACAGTAATTTCTATAGATTATTTTTTTCTTTAACATTTAAAGCAGGTGTGGGGTTTCTCCAGGCACTCCAGTTTCCTCCCACACTCCAAAAAACATGCCAGTAGATTAACTACTAAATAAATTAATCCTACTCTGTGTGTGTTTGTATGTGTTAGGGAATTTAGTATGTAACTCCAATTGGGCAGGGACTGATGTGAATGTGAAATATTCTATGCAAAGCGCTACGTAATCTGATGGAGCTATATAAAAACCTGTTAATACATAATAAATAATTCAATAAGGACCTCCACTTACTCCTGAGAGGACAAGGACAATTATTGTTTTTCCTTCCCGCCCTCCATCACGATAACCATTGGTGATACCTGTCTCCTCATCCCCCCCTCGACTCCTCACTTTCCTTTATACCACACATCCGTGCCCTCTCTCATTCTTGTCATTTCTATCTACGCAACATTGCACGCATCCGTCCCTTCCTCACCAATGAAGCTACTAAATCCTTTATCCACTCTTTAGTCATATCATGCCTTGACTACTGTAACCTCCTCCTCATAGGTCTCCCGCTCACCTGTCTTGCCCCCCTTCAATCTATACTCAATGCTGCTTCCATTTTCCTCTCACGCTGTTCTACCTCTGCCTCTCCTTTATGTCAAACCCTCCACTGGCTTCCTGTCCGCTTCAGACCTCTCTTTAAACTCCTTACCCTGACCTTTAAGGCCACCTCCTCATCCACTGCTCCCTACCTCTCTTCCCTCATCAACATGCACAACCCTTCCCGTCCTCTCCGTTCTGCTAACCAGCGCTGTCTGACCTCTTTACTGAGTACCACATCTCACGCCCGTATCCAGAACTTCTCCCGTGCTGCACTTCTGCACTGGAATAACCATCCTTCTTTAGTCAGACTCTCCCCTACATTGCAGGTCTTCAAGCGTCCACTCAAAACGCACCTGTTCAGGCTAGCCTACCCCTAGTCCACACCGCATCCTTAATCTATCCCTTCTCTTCCTTCCCACTCTCCTCCGTTCACGCCAGTAGTCCACTTCCTTCCCTCTCCTTATGCCTTCTGTAAGTTCTTCACTCCCATATAGTGTGTTAGCTCGCGTGAGCAGGGCCCTCCATCCTAGTGTGGTTCCTTCCTCCACCACTCCCTCCTCACTTTGTACCCTCTTGTCCCCCTCTGATAGTGTTTTACCAAATCCCCACCTGGTGGCTCCCTCTCAACCGCTCACTGTGCTTTATCCTCTGCTACCTGATCTTCCAAGCTTGACACCTTACATTTTGCCTTGCGTTCTGTGCTTGCTTCACTTTATTGTTTTTATGTGATGTTTTTATAGTCATATTGTATTTAATATATACTATGCTGTTCATCCCTACCCTGTATGTCTGTACTGTATATTGTTGTATTATGTGCGGCGCTGCGGACACCTTGTGGCGCCTTATAAGTAAACGATAATAATAAAAGGACACATACTTTGTATCCTTTCTAACTGCTTCTCAATAGATCTGAACAAAACATGAAGGGGTAGGAAAGCCTCTGTTATTACTTTTTTGTGGTGGTTAATACACTGTGGATAAGTTGTTACTTGTTAGAGAAATACTGTATTTACCCCATATATGCATAAATAATACAAAACTACTCACCATCTTCATTTAGAAATAGCTTGTTAAACCTCAACCCACTGGGTTCTTTCCCAACATATCTGTGAACATATTCCGTGCTCAGGTCATTTACTGCAATGGCATATTTCAGAGGCTTCACACATGACTGTAGGCAGAATGGGACTTTGGTATCACCCACAGAATGCCTTAAAAATAAAATCAAATTAAAGAAACTAGAGCTGGTTGGTATTATCCTGTTGGTCTATAATATCTGTCTATATACAGATTCACAGATTTTTAAATAAGTACTTTTGTAAAATTACTTTTTATTTTTTATTTTTTTTATTACACAACTGAAAAAACTACCGTTTGAAAAGATGTACAAGCTCTCTGCACAGACATTGAAAAAAAACAATAGCATAGTGTTCCATTCATTTTTTTCCTGCAATTTATAATTGTGGATTTTAATGGACCAGGTTACAAGCTTAATGAGGATTTTAAGAAAAGATTTTACAGTCCATTATGGCAGCCCTTACGATGGGTTAAGTCCATCTTAGCTTAGGCAGAGACAGAAAACATTATTTCTCTACTGGAGATGCAAGGCTATCAGACCTAGTAAGCGCCAGTTCCTCCTCTTGAAGAGGAACGCAGCTGGAAGACAGCCATAGTACATGCCAAAGAGTTTGTCACTTAATTATTTATGTTTGTTTGTTTTTTAGTACTTAGGTGAATCATGGAGGAAAAAGCTGACAAAACCTTCCTAAAAAGAACCTCAAAGAAAATTTAAAGAACAGATTGCCTGGATGAAAGAGTAATTTGTAGCTAAGGAGGACCACAGGGGAAGAAAAGGCTAAGATCACAGACAAAACTATGAGACTCTGGACTCAGAAGATGATTAACATATAGAGTATGAGGAAGTCTATGGCTCTGAAAGAACCTTTGGTATCTGTGTCAATAGAAAACTCCATGTATGAGGACTGTACTAAGTAGAGTAAAGTATTTCCTGTTCATATAGTAATGATATTTCATCCATAGGGAATAGGCACAGGTGGATGTTAGAGTAGTTCTTATGTGTCTATTTGATATTGAAGAACATAAATGAAGTTTAGTTTCAAAAACTGATGCAAACCTATGACCCAGAAACATGATTCCTATAGAATATAACTCCCTTGCAGATCCAATATCCAAGAAAATGGAATCCAGTTTAAATTGTTACATATTTCTTCTGGTGTCCTTAGAATATGGGTTAAAACTTTGCATAAAGATGTGAAGGAGAAGATGAATAATTAAGCCCACATAAAATTAGTGAGGAGATAACTATAGACCTGGCAGACGCTACGATAGACAATATGGCTGAACCCACCCTATATAATTATTTTGGATGTTTAAAATGGAAGGACGGTAAAATAAATCAAAGTAATCCTCAATAACTAACCACAGCCAATCTTGTCTAATCCAGGGGAGGAAGACTTGCACCTTTCTAAAAGAAATGGTCCCAGTCAATTTTTATATAAACAGATGTGGCTTTCTAGGTGTTGATACATCCAGTAATCTCGCCAATGCCTGTCTGGGCGTCTATGACGCCTCAGAAAAAAAGGTATGCTTTAATATTTGTCCCATGTGTACACATACTTTCTGTAGTTTGTGGTTTTTTTTTTTTCCTTTGGGGATCGTCAGACACTGAGATTTGTCAGTGAAGCCTATGAGTCATCAAAGAGGGGTCTATTTACTTATCTTAACATTTTCAAATGGATGAAGCTGTTCCAGGCTCGCAGTGAGCCTGGCAGCTTCATGCATTAAAGTACGAATACTCGTGATCTCTGGGCTCATCACAAGAGACTTATTTCATACTTCGTAAAACTACTATTTTGCATGGTGATCCATGGGGCCGGATCCAGAACTACGTCCGTCTTCCAGACGGTCGTAATTCAATAAACAATAGCTATTGCGCATGCGTAGTAGCTATTGTACATAATCTGCGTATCGTTTCGATACGTAGATTGTGTATATACAGATAATCTACAAACTACAGCACAATCTACAGCATAAACCTACAAACCACATGTTCACTCTTCACTTTTTTTTTTAGAAAGCATCTGAATGTTTAACTGTGATGCAAAATGCCTTTGTTAAAGCCATCTGTTTGTAAAGCTATGATCTTTCAATGGTAAAAAAATAAACTCATGTTTATCTGAAGATCCTGCAGCTGTACACACTGGCACGATTTCACGCTGGATCCTTCCCACAAGTCCGTTCTGCTAAACAAACACACATAGAAAACCACAGATCATAACATCGTTGATCTGTGATTTTTAGGAGCTGCTAAAAATCAAGATCTAACGATGCAGGGCAGAATCTGACGATTCACTGCATCGTTTGACAGTACACACCGATTTGATAGCTATCTAACGATTATCCTATGATTTAAAGGATAATCGTCAGATATCTTTCCAGTGTGTACCCAGCTTTAGATGTAGCACACTGACAGTTTAATGCATTCAGTGACTTGCAGAGTGCTTATGGTATGTGCATGATTTTAAATCATAACCTCTAACCATAACGACCCTTCTTAAACTTTATTTCTTCCTTTGCTGATTATCATGTATCTTCTCTGTGCTCTGTGTATTTGTTTAATGTAATCTCTGTTCTCCTCTATATATTTTCAATAGAAGGATCTCAATAGGGTATCCTTTCTGTCAATCTACAAATAGGCAAATCAAAATAAGTCAACGGGCATAACGCTTTAGGATTGCCTGAAACGGATGCCAATCACACATACCCTCATACATGATTGATTAAACCTCATCAGAGCAGACTTCAGTAGCTGTTTTGAAGTGTATATGAAGTAAGGACGAAGCTTCAGAAGTTCGTCCAGACTCGTCAGGGATTGCAAGTCTGGCAAGTCTTTATAAATACTGAACCTGGAGGAGCACTTCTTTTCCACAGCCAGGATTATAAAGGCAAGATTTGCAGATTTTTTGTTTTTTATAACCTAATAACCACCAGCATTTGAAACTTGCTAGTCAATGGAGGATGATATATATTAGATCTATATATATATATATCTATATATATATATATCTATATATTAGACAGGGGGCGCTTCATGGTGCAATACCCTTTTATTCAAACAAAAACGTTGCAAACTTTAAACTTTAAAAATACTGAGGTGTACCAAAGTGAATGGAATCAACACCGTAGTGAATGATTCAGACAAGCATGTGCTGACAACTGCAGCATGAACAGTTACAGCTCCCCCGGCAGATGGAAGCCCGGCGTCCCAGGATACACTGACTGCAGAGGGAATCGTTCTTATGCCGCAAATTCAAAGGAGGCAGGTGAGTGATGGCGTGACTCGGAGGTGGGAGACAAAACCTCTACGCGTTTCGTCCAGGTGGACTTCGTCAGGAGGTGTGTCTCCATGGACTGACGTAAACTCTTAAATAGCCCGCTCAAGAATTGAGACTTTAAACTTTAAAGAGCCAGTACATTTTTTGCTACTATATCAGTGCATTAAACAATAAGATTAAAAATGTATAATTAGAAACCATTACATGACCAGAACAATAGTTAGTTATTGCATTGAATGATTAAGTCCTAAATAGGTCTCTAGCACAGAAATACTTATGTGTATCTTCTTAAACTAGTAAAGTGTTATACGATATCCAAATCTTGGCTTTCATACAAGGGAGCAACCGATCATAGCTATATTTATAAATTATATGTTTGGAACAGCATAGAACACTTTACCATTTATTTAATTACCAATAATAATATACTCCTCTTTGGTTAGAAATGCTCCTTAAAAATGCTATGAGGAGTATACACGATCACTGGATAAATCAATAGGGTTGAAGGGGAAAGGGAGGAGGTGCCGAACACATTCTAATTAATGTCCAACCTTAAACGTGTAGCTAATTGGTGTCCTGTCACAAAAAAACAAGCAATAGATTCAAAGAAAAAAAACAAGGTGCAAAAGACACCTGTTAATAGATGGGCTCTAAATGTGCCACATAAAGTTTTAATATACATACATTGCGAGTTACAAATATAGGGTTAATTGTGAACTCAAATTAGAAAAGAATTAACTACTCCTGACGAGTAGTGTCAGCGTTAGTAATAGAGATTCATATATTCATATCACATCATACAGGAATAGGTTATTACTTATATGTAAGACATCTATAATGCATGGGATACAAGAAGTGATATTGCTGCAGAGATGGTATAAACTGGTAATACACACAGCTCTCCCCAGTCTGGCCAGTTAGGACTGACACATTTAGCTAGATTCTGCTCCTCAATTAAGCAGTCTTCAATAGGCCCTTGATAATGAGCAATGAGGTTTAAGCAATCAGAACGCAACATAAAATAAATAAAGATGGCAAGCCTTAAAAATTGTCATACGTGGAATAAATCAGTTGCCAATTTTGAGAATTGTTAAATTGGCAATTATAGAGAATTGTGATGGAAAAAAACAAAAATAAATGTCAGAGTGGCTTAGATACAGTGGTATAATTTGAGTAAGGAGCACAGAAATCTAAAATGTAATATCATTGTCCATAAGTTTAAAAAATAGGCAAAGTGAAATTTGTTAAAATAAACTTAACATGATCTATCACTGCTCTTCAAGTATTATGAAACAATGAGTCCCACCATGCTTTAGGTTTAGGCATACCTGATACCTAACGAATAATGCACAGGTTGGCCAGGTCTGTAATAGTTTAGATAATTTCAATAGAGAGGTGATTTTAATATCAATACCTCCTCAAGGAAAAGAAAAAAACTAAGCATGACAAGACAGCTTAAAGAATCTTCTAAAAGCAAGAGCAATATAACGGCTTCCTTTAGAAGTTAAAGGTAACAGAAGCTTATTCAACAACATTCCTCGTATAGTACTCAGGGACTTTCTATACCATTATGGGTTAAAATAAAGATAATAAAGAAATCACTGTTAAAACAAACATTTCTGGACAGAAACTGTAAAATCTAAACATCAGCAAAGGGGATAATAAGATGTTCAACAAAATTCATATTTCCTCATTACAGTGCTTTTTACCACAAGCAGTTTCTCAGGTTCGGCATTTTAAAACAGCATTACCAGTTCATTACCTCTTTAAGAACATGTATAAAGCTTCTAGTAACTCTGGTGGTAATTTTGAGGAAACAGGAGTGATACTGTGACCCTATCTGGAAAATATACTAATAATGAGAAGATCAGAGGAGGTGACCAATGCAACAGTTTGGCTGGTGATCAATTGCTTGCAAAAAACATGATTAGCTTATCAGTTGGAGCAAATGTCAGTTTGTTTTATCTCAGAAAACTTTTTTTGGGATGTGGTTATAGACACTGTTTAATGCAAGGTATTTTAGTTCCAAAGCAGATGCAGCAAGATCCAGAGGCAGACACTCTGGCTTAAAATTTCCCCTGCAATGGTCAGACAATGTAGTCATTTAGGATGATGTAATCAACCATCAGAATTTTCCTTTGGGCAAGATGGCACAAAAGAGTTCTGCAAGTGAACCTCAATATGTATTGTTAGCTTACACAATACATTTGTCAGAATATATCAACACTTATCTTCACTGGTGGAGGAAACCAGTCTCAACGGATTAAATAATGTCACTTTCAAACTTGATATGGATTTTGTTAACAATCAATTCAAACAAGTCAGGGTTGAGAGCACATTTCCAGTCTTTGGCAGTCTTCAGAAAATTGGTCAAAGACTGAAAGAAAGCTGCATATAAATAATATGAAATACAGTTCAATATTTTAAAATTGCAGATACATGATCATCAAATGGTTGTGGCTTTCATAAACAGACAGGGAGGTACAAAAAGTTGTCTAATGCTTAAAGAAGTAGAGCATGTGATAACATGGGCAGAGAAGAAATCTCAGATTCCTTTCAGCTTTCTTTGTAGCCGGGATGGAATATTATCATAGATTATCGGAGCTGCAATTTAGTATTCAGTAAATGGAAAAGTGTTTGTTTGATTATAGAGAGGTTTGGTCACCCTCAGAAGGACATCATTGCTAATAGATCAAAATACTAAAAGGTACCTTGTTTCTTTTCCAGACACTACCAAAGACGCAAGGAATGTACGTGCTGATTGTTCCATGGAAGTTCAGTCTGGAGCACATTTTTCCATTTCAATTGATTCCTCATATTCTAAGAAGGATCAAAGCAGAGAAGGCAGAGGTGATAGCAGTGCTACCTTTCAGATCACGTTGTTCATGGTTCCCAGAGACAGATCAGATGCTAGTTTATTCATACTTGCCATTTATCTATACAAGTTAATTTGCTACATCAAGAACCTATTTTCCATCACAATCCAGATTTCTTAACATTGACTGCATGGAGAATAAGATATACTAGACAAAATAATAGACTCTCCTTTAGGTCTGGAAGTTGAATTCCTCTTCTGTTTATTACAGGATATTGAAATTCTTTGTATAAATGGTACAGGTGTGAACCACTGTCAAACTCAATAGTTTAAGTTCTAGGTTTTCTACAAGAAGGTCTCTGTAAAGGTTTGCTAAGGTCTTAAGTTAAAGTAAAGGTGTAAGGTCTGAATATATTATCTGACTTAAATTTGGCTAATGTAAAGCTTATTGCCAGATTTTTCCAGGCACACAAAAGAATCAGACCCAACATTCAGTCAGTGGTGTCTCAATGACACCTCAATTTAATCATGGTTCCTTCAAAAAGGCAATAATATGAACCTTAGCAGGAAAGATCTTTGAGATGGTTAACACTAAAGGTGGTTTTCAAAATTGCCTACTTCCCTATTGCATTCACTTCAGCCTGAAAAGTGGGTGAACTAAAGGCACTCTGGTGTGAAGAGTATTGAAAAAAAAAAATCTTTAGATAAAGTGGTTTCAAGAACAAAGAGACCATATTTTTTCCCATAAGGTTTTTCCTCTATCCACAAAGTAAAATTGGCATTTTGCCAGGACACAAGGTTACACAAAGTTAAACCAGGTCAGAGAAGTATTCGTATAACTGAATAGAAATGGAAAGATTGGAAACGGAAAGCAATAAAAAGACAACCGCACCTCTTGATTATTCCAGATGATCCTCTCAAAAGGGGTATGCCTCTTCCAAGCCAATCATTGCAACATGGATATGACAAGGTATTGTATAGGTCTAAAGTGAAATTTTTTTATTAAAACAAATACAATGCTAAATTTGCACACCAAAAATTGTGTATTCTATACTAGATGATGCCCAGAGTTAAATCCTAAAGCACCAGATTCAGACTACCTTGTATTTTATGCACAGAAGCACAGTAGTCCATACAAAAGAGGGGAGTGAACTTTCCGGTCATACCTCTTTCTTGTGCGGAGATAGCGGGAGTTTCGCTACCATAACCCTACCTTAAGTGTTTAATGCAAATCAGTGGTCCATACGAACGCTGATTCACAGGGACTCTTACAACCACCCCACAAATTTTGTTCCACCGCCCATCTTATGGAGTTTAGGCAGGTGGAGGAGATGGGTTGCCGTGTAAGATGGATCTCCTAGTGCAAGAAACATATCAGGATATCCGAATCGTATTATTTGGCAGGAATGCATGACTTAAATCAAATGATTTAAATCAAATGATTAAATCAACGATTTAAATCAAAACTACAACTTTTGCTTAGAAAGAGATAGACATGTAGGTGTGGGCAGTCCTTTTTTGTTTTAGCTCAGCAACTTTGGTATTAAGCGGAGTGCTGAATATTATTTAGCTAGACTGAAACCTGTAGCTGTAGCCCTGGATCACGCACAAAGACGCAACTGCACAATTAGTGAGGTCGTACAAGTGTGGAAGAAGTTGTTAGATGATCTTGAAGAGATTGGACACCACAGCAATGTAGTAGTAAAGGCAAGAGCTAAAATTGCATTTACCGATGCCCACTTGTTGGCTAATAAACTTGATCCTAGGTATAGCGGAAAAATGCTTAGTCCTGCTGAAATTGAGACTGCTATAAAGTTTGATGTGCCTATAATCGTCAAATTATACCAGTCATCATCAACTTTCGTGCATCCATAAAACCATTTGCACCATGTTTGAATTGGACACTTTAATGCTAAGTATCTCCTCTAGCCTGATGGATGTCCTACGCAGCTCCACTTCAGTTAGACACTTCTGTAGTAAATCTTTTGAAGCAGATGTTCACCGCAGTTTCATTAAGTGCAGGAATTGAAATGATTTTTTCAAAGTACGGTTTTGTACAATCCAAAACATGCAACAGGCTGGGAAATAAAAAAGCAGCTAAGCTGGTTGCATGCCTTTTCTGTTGAGGACAAAAATGAAGACATGGACAAAGACATGTTTGACTCAGACTCAACAACTGATGGAGTGAAATTCAGAGACTGATTGTACTTTTTGATGCAACTGTTTAGTCTATTACTGTGTTCATTTTTTTTACTGTTTTCACTTAAAAAAATTATTTGTGTGTTACTAAAACAAGGTGTAAACAGTTTACTTAAAAAAAAATGTAATGAAAAAAAATTCTATTTAAATTCCAAAAATCTGCTTTAAATCAAATAAAAACTTTTTTTTTTATTTAAAAAAAAAAAAAGATTTTTAAGCAACCATGTTATTTGGCGCACGTATATGTAGATGTTTCCATTAGGCTTACTTACACAAAAGGCTTGCATAAGTAAGCCTAACAAATTGAGATCTGAATCTAGCTCCAAATTAAGTTATTAATGAATGAGTTGGTTGCAACTGTCAACTTTTTAATTAGCAGCTTAGCAGCTCTTTCAACACAATCATAAGGTGGCTGCCCAGTGTGATTTTTGTTTTTGGGGCAACATTTATTATAAGCTCTTGCAGCCTGTGAATCAGGACAGTCTCTTCTAAATCAGGACAGTTAGGAGGTATGGGTTATTCCACACCAAATCAACCTAACTGTTTCATATTGTAATAACATTTTGTATAATAAATGCTGCCATGAGTGTAAATAAATCTCCAAAGTCTTAGGCTTACATACTGTATACACTTGTTTTTAAGTTTATAAGCCTTTAAAGCTGCCATTATGTCCATAAATAGTTTTGATTGAAATTTTTCAGGGTGAAGGGAAAAGTTACAGAAGGAACATAACTATGTTAAGATGAAATATATCCAAAGCGTGTTGAAAAGGGGCTCCACAATGAGGAGGCCACAAGCGGCTCAGAGACCATATATAGTACATCCGGAAAGTATTCACAGCGCTTCACTTTTTCCACATTTTGTTATGTTATAGCCTTATTCCAAAATGGAATAAACCAATTTTTCCCCTCAAAATTCTACACACAATACCCCATAATGACAACGTGATTTTTAATTTATTTTTTTTTTATTTTTTTTAAAAGAGATTTTTGCAAATTTATAAACAATTTGAAAAACCAAGAAATCACATGTACTTAAGTCAGTGGTTCCCAAACTTTCTCAGTTCGAGGCACCCTTAGGGTCTCCATATATTTTTTCAAGGCACCCCTAAGACAAAAATAGAATAGAATATAATAGAAAATAGAAACATTCCGAGGCACCCCGGTGAGTGTCGCGGCACCCCAGGGAGCCGCGGCGCACAGTTTGGGAACCACTGACTTAAGTATTCTAAGCCTTTGCTCAATACTTTGTTGTTGCACCTTTGGCAGCAATTATAGCCTCTTTTTTTCTAATATGAAGTCTCAAGCTTGGCACACCTATCTTTGGGCAGTTTCGCCCATTCCTCTTTGCAGCACCTCAAGCTCCATCAGGTTGGAGGAAAAGCGTAGGGACACAGCCATTTTCAGATCTATCCAGAGATGTTCAATCAGATTCAAGTCTGGGCACTGGCTGGGCCACTCAAGGACATACACAGAGTTGTCCTGAAGCAACTACTTTGATAACTTGGCTGTGTGCTTAGGGTCATTGCCCTGCTGAAAGATGAACTGTCGCCCCAATCTGAAGTCAAGAGCGCTCTGGAGCAGGTTTTCATCTAGAATGTCTCTGTACATTGCAACATTCATCTTTCCCTCTATCCTAACTAGTCTCCCAGTTCCAGGCACTGAAAAATATCCCCACAGCATGATGCTGCCACCACCATGCTTTACTTCAGCGATGGTATTGGCCTGGTGATGAGCAGTGCCTGGTTTCCTCCAAACAAAGCCTGGAATTCACGCCAAAGAGTTCAATCTCTGTCTCATCAGACCAGAGAATATTGTTTCTCATGGTCTGAGAGTCTTTCAGGTGCATTTTGGCAAACTCCAGGCGGGCTGCCATGTACTTTTTACTAAGAAGCGGCTTCAGTCTGCCCACTCTACCATACAGGCCTGATTGGTAGATTGCTGCATAGATGGTTGTCCTTCTGGAAGATTCTCCTCTCGCCAAACAGGAATGCTGTAGCTCTGACAGTGACCATTGGGTTCTTGATCACCTCCCTGACTAGGGCCCTTTTCCCCTGATCGCTCAGTTTAGATGGCCAGTCGGCTCTAGGAAGAATCCTGGTGGTTCCGAACTTCTTCGATGATGGAGGCCACTGTGCTCATTAAGACATTCAAAGCTGCAGATATTTTTTCTGTACCCTTCCCTAGATTTGTGCCTCAAGACAATCCTGTCTCGGAGGTCTACAGACAATTCCTTTGACTTCTCTGACATGCACTGTCAAGTGTGGGACCTTATATTACAGGTGTGTGCCTTTCCAAATAATGTCCAATCTACAGAATTTACCACAGGTGGACTCCAATTAAGCTGTAGGAACATCTCAAGGATGATCAGTGGAAACAGGATGCACCTGAGCTCAATTTTAAACTTCATGACAAAGGCTGTGAATGCTTAAGTACATGTGATTTCTTAGTTTTTGATTTTTAATAAATTTGCAAAAGTCTCCCCCAAAAACTTTCACATTGTCATTATGGGGTATTGTGTGTAGAATTTTAAGAGAAAAAATGTATTTATTCCATTTTGAAATAAGGCCGTACCATAACAAAATATGGAAAAAGTAACGTGCTGTGAATACTTTCCAGATGCACTGTAAGTAAATGAGTCACACTAAAAGATATTCATCAAGGCTAAACAGCTAAATGGGATTTATGTCTAATTAAGATGAAATCAAAGACAGTCCCTCACCAACATGCCAAGCAAACCACTTAATAGGAGAAGAGGTGAAATGTTGAATATGGCACACCCTCTGTTTCCATCAAGAAATTAAAGTGAAATTTGGAAATTACTTTAGATACTGTGTATGGATTTGCACACTTCCAATTTTAAGCTATTGCCGAGCAGGTGGCAACCAAAATAAGTATCTAGAATGAGAAGGGACTATGCTGCTCTGACACCTTTAAAAGGTATTCTTCAAAGCTGTCAGAGCAGCTTTGTACATAGATATTCAGCAGCGCCATAGAGAGCGCCACCCCCCCCCTTCTGCTAGGATTATCGGTCCCAGCAGAGGAGGTGTATGGTGCCGATAACCCCCTGCTGGGACCGATAATCTTACTAGTGTATGGCCAGCTTAAGTCCCCTAGCTCTCACTCTGCTGACACAATTAGGAATAAATTTAGAAAAATACAAAATTGAAAGATTATCTGTACAGAGAACTAAATCGTCCCATGAAGCTAAAGCACCACCCCATACTCTTAAAGAGTGGAAGACAACATTAGAGAACTGAAAGAGTGCGACAACTTGGAGGTCCATATGTGTTCCAATGGGTAGTCAGCATACATAGCTCTTTCTAAGTTTACCCAAGATTTTGGGTAGAGGCAGAGGGACAAATCTTGCAACTGTCCCAACATGCATTCTTCTTGATATTTAGAAACATTAAGGAAAGACAAGCTTCCCAATAGGTTAGTCTAGGAGGCCTGAGTCTCTTAACAATAGAGGACGCGAGAGTAAAATTTAGATAGGTGGGATTGGGATCAAAAGTATAAGATGGTGTGAAACAGGTAAATAAGCTGGAGCATCATCTTAAAGGTTACTATCCATCCCAAGTAGGTAGATAAGGGCAATAGTAGTGGAGAAATATTATAGTCGAGTATGTAAGAGATATGAGTGGGAAGTTGTATAACCACATACGTGATCTCTTTTTCCAATTAAAGTGAAAGTTACATTGAAGTTTAGATAACAAGGTAGTAATTATATTGAATGGCAGAGCGTCTTATTTAGTGGAGTTTAAAAAGTGGAGCTTAAAAAGAGAAGCTTTAGAATATTTGTGGATGAATGAATTAATTTCAGACAGAGAGGTCTGTAGGCTGGTAAACAATATATCATTTGCAAATAAGCACAGTTTGTGAGCAGTGTCAGGATACAAGCAAATATCAGGGGTATCAATTAATACATACTATAGAGTGACCTCTGTTTGACCAGGGTCTGGTAATTCATGGAAATGCCTTAAAGGTAGTGGGGCAGAACGAGCTAGGGGTCTGGTCAGTTTATGACACGATCGTAAAAGTATCAGCATATTAGGGGGGTCATAAAAGCTAGATCTCTGCAGAAGAGTTTCTCCAGACTCTTGTCACAAAGGTGGGGGCTACTTGGAGAGGACTAGTTTTTTGTCTTTAAAAATGACAGAAGGAAGTGTTCTATATTCCCAAGTAACCTGCTGAATCCCAGGCAGGGAAGGTTGTGTGTAAGTCTCTCTGTGTTTTCCCCTTTTACTTTATAAGAAACTGTTTTGCATATTGTATGTCTATTTTGTTATTCTCTGTAACTAAGCATTGTGATTATTATCATATTAAATAGCAATTAATAAGTTCATGTCTCTGTGTTCTTACGGATTCACGTGTCAGACCAGCTCGGTTATTAAACACTACTGAAGGGTAACAGAAGAGGTCATTCTGGGTTGATGATAATTCTGATAAAGCATAACTGTGTTTGATTTGGGTAAAGGAGAAGCTAAGACCTCATGTGAATAGTCTTGGTGGTGGCAGTTTATTGGTAATAAGTCATATTTGGGGTGGGAGAAGGGGCATTAGTCATTGTAGAACAGACCAGGTGGCTGTTGTGATTAACCCCTTGAGCCCCAGATAAGTCACGAAAGCCTCAGGTGAGGTCAGGGTTGTGACAAGCAGTATCTTCACATTTTATACCAAGGAAGTTATGAGAAGAGTGGATCAACGAAGCTAAAGGTTCAATAGCTATAACAAAAATTAAGGGAGACATGAGTCAACCTGGTCAGGTGCCATTAGAGAGAAATCCGTTACTGAAGTCTTTACCGAAGGGGTTGGCATACAGAGAAAGTATGGAATGTAAAATCTTATCTTTAAAATCGTATCTACAAAGGAACTCCTTCATGAAAAGCCAGTGTATCAAAGGTGTTAAAATTAAATTTTGGATCAATGTCCGTGAAGCACAATATAGTCCAAGATTGCTCCTAGGGATAGGACAGGATATTACACATGCATAAGATGGAACATAAGTTTTTATTTATTACATTTGAATCTCACCTAATTGAGCTAGAGAGTTGGGTAAGCACTTATTTTAAAAAAGGAGAAAGAACCACCAGCGCTTAACCAGCCAGCAAACACGGCTGCCAAACAGGGACCTCCTCCCCATAAAAACAATAAATAAATAAATAAAAACAGCGCAGTAAATAAAAGCAGTAAGTAAAATAAAAAAAATAAAAAAATAATAATAATACTTGCAAGGACTGAAATAAACTAATAAAAACTTGAAAACATTCAATGAAAACAACCATCATATTAAAACATTCAATACAATAATAAAACTCTACCACTGCCACACTCCAAATTAGCTATGATAGAACATAGTACAGGAAAATAGTATTGAATGTGTACTTCGGTTTCCAGAAATGCTAAATAAGTGGGAAATAGCCATTATGAAAGCAGCAATAATAATAGAAAATTTTATTTCTCCTAAAATCTACGCTCCAGTGTGTAGCAAATAAATGTGGTGCAGAGAATATACCATTGTAAACGGAACAATTACCCAGCTCTTGATCCCGGCTCTCAGCCTCCACCACATAGCAATTCTGCATGCAGCAACTCCGGCTAGTCAGCCTAAGAGTAGAGGATTGTAAGATGCTCCAACCGGTCAGCTCATTCATACAGATATTTCTTTAAGTTTGTAAACTGTATTAACTTGATTAAGTACTTGAATAACCCTTCTTCATGTATTTTTGAGGGTACTGGTAGCTACACGTGCTTCATCCTCTGTGGCTGAAACCAGGAGAGAATTGGATCTGGGGTGGAAGCCTTGGACACAAAAGAAAGGAGAAACTCCAGCAGAGAATTATTATCATTCATGGAAGGTTGGCCGCCCAGTTAACTTGAAGTTTGGAGGTATAACATCTGAGGTATTGCTCTAAAGCAGTGATGGCGAACCTGTGACACACGTGTCAGAGGTGACACACCAAGACATTCTGACTGACACGCAGTCAAAATGTCTTTGCGTGTCACCTCCACGCAGTTAAAATGTCTTTGCGTATCACCTCTGACACAAGTGTCATAGATTTTACTGAATGCGGCGGCGGCAGCGGATATCAGCGGCAGCGATCAGCAGGGTAAGGTGTGGGGAGAGGCGGTATCAGCTGCAGGGGATATGGCAGAGCGCGCACCCCCCCCCTGCAGCATCTGATTGGATCAAAATTATCCAATCAGATGCTGCAGCCTAGGACACAGTGAGTGACGTTGCGTAACCTAGGTCACGCAACGTGAGGGAGGAAGAGAGAGCGCGCCGCAGAGGAGAGCAGAAAGCAGAGGTAAGTTTATTTTAAGTTAAAATTATTAAAAAAAGGCTGGGCACTAATAAAGAGGGCAAAAAGGCTAGGCACAAAAAGGGGACAATAAGTCTGGGCACAAAAGGGGCAAAAAGTGGCAAATGCTGGGCACAAAGGGACAATAAGACTGGGCACAAAAGGGAAAAAAGGCTGGGCACAAAAGGGAAAAAAGGCTGGGCACTAATAAAAGGGGCAAAAATGCTGAGCACAAAAAGGGGACAATAAGGCTGGGAACTAATAAAGTGGGCAAAAAGTGCCAAAGGCTGGGCACAAAAGGGCAAAAAGGCTGGGCACAATAAGACGGCACAAAAGGGCAAAAAGGCTGGGCACAATAAAGGGACAATAAGACTGGGCACAAAAGGGCAAAAGGCTGGGCACAATAAGGGGACAATAAGACTGGACACAAGGGCAAAAAGGCTGGGCACTAACAAAGGGAACAATAAGGCTGGGTACAAAAGGGCAAAAAGGCTGGGAACTAATAACGGGGCAAAAAGTGCCAAAAGCTGGGCACAAAAGGGCTGGGCACAATAAAGGGACAATAAGACTGGGCACAAAAGGGCAAAAAGGCTGGGCACAATAAGGGGACAATAAGACTGGGCACAAAAGGGCAAAAAGGCTGGGCACAAAAAGGTTGGGCACTAATAAAGGGGGCAATAAGGCTGGGCACTAAAGGGCAAAAAGGCTGGGCACTAATAAAGGGGACAAAAAGTGCCAAAGGCACTTAAAAATGTAACTTTCTTTACTAGGGCTGCAAATATCACAAAATTATGGATATTTCTAGAAGTGACACGCCACTCGAGGTAAGTTAGATTTTTTCCGAATTTTGACACACCGCGCTCAAAAGGTTAGCCATCACTGGTTTAGGACCTAGGCAAATGTTCCGAGGTGATGTTGACTTGCCGAAGGGCAGTGCTGTGTATTATTAGTGGCTTCCAAAGACTGCAAACCTGAGAAATTTCTGGTGCCCTTCGAATATCAAAATATGAAGCTAGGAATCTACAGATGTCATAAAAACTTGAGGTGGTAAGGATATCAGAATTGACTTCATGGACTCCATCTTGAACTTTTTTAGCTTTATGTGCTGGTTCAGTGGTCTTAAGCCCAATATGTTGTGGAATCTCCCAGAGCTTTTCTGTACCACAAAGATATTTGCATAACTGTGGTATCTTTGGTTTGTTGGAACCTTCTTTATTACCTTTTGCTGTAATAATTCTGCTAAGCTGTTTTTAAAGCTTGCCTCTCTTCCCTGAATCTTGGTGTGGGGTATTAAATGAACCACTGAATATTTTCTGCATGTTGGAATTCTAACATGTACCCATGCTGAATTACAGCGTCAACTCTAGGAGGTTAAACCCATTTGCGGAAATCTTCATTAGAAAAAGGATAGAGCTTAGAAAATGTATTTAATGAAGCAAACTTCTTATCCGGAAACTTCCATTCGTCCAAAATAAGCTCTTTAATAACAGGGAAGACTGGGAATGCCCTGCTTTTTTCTTGGATTCCTGAAAAGGATATTGTAAGAGTGTATATTCTTTTGTCACTTGGACATTTAGCACTTTGCAAATTAATGATTATCCACTAGGTCATGGTATAGTGAGTAATCTTCCTGTGGCAAGACAGACTCTGAATCAGACAGAGCGGAGTCAACTGAATATTATCTACCTTCTTCCACTGACCCCCCTAAATCTGATAAAACGGACCTGGATCTTTTAACAGACATTCTCTGCAAGTCCTCATTAGTAATGAAGGTAACAGAAATCTGAATAAACTCTGCTATTTGCTGTGATGGCTGCTGCTGCTGCTGCTTGGCTATACAATCAATGCAGGTCCCTGCGGTATAATTTTAAGGCAAAGATAGGTCACAAGCAATACATTTCATGATCTTTGTTCTTTTGGAAGCAGAACCCTTCTTTCCTTTGCTGGCCTTAGATCTAGTAGAAACACAATACATATATAAGTATCACTAAAAAAAGCTAACTACCTACTTGACTACCTAACAGACTAATTTAATGGCAGCTTCTCCTCAGACATGGCTGCAGGGAAAAACCTCTTACAGGAAGGAGAGGAAGTCTGTTGTTTATATAAGCAGCTAAAGCTGCACGCCAGTGCTGAGTCACCTATTAAACATATGGGAGTCATATGGGAATCCAGACTCCAAGAAAATGTTAGCGCCCTTGATGGTTTCCGGTGGTGCCCACCATTTGACATCCGCTCAAGCATCTCTGCTGGAAATGGGTTAAATTTTCTCTTCAGCGCATGGCAGTTCAACCACTTTAACCACAAGCTGTGGATTTGGGAGCCAGTGGGTTAGATGATGTTGCCGGCCAGCCCACCTCCTCCCCCGCCACCCTTGGAGGAATGGACCGGAGAGGATCGGAGCTCCAGCCCTGGAACAAAGTAAATGCTGACCCTATCCTCCCTGGCTCTAACAGGTAGAGGAAATAAGAAGACACTGGATGGAGGAAAAGGTGGTTCTTATATGCAGCCTCCGGGTCTTCTTATTTACTGTCCTGGCACTACACAGCAGACGGGACTTACCCATCCTTAGTGCTGCCAGGGGGGGGGGAAGAGGAAAGTCTGGGCTGCAGGACACCCAGCAGGTTGTGGCCCCCGGTAGGCGGTAACCAATACCAGAGTACTGTGTCCAGAGAAAGCATAGATGGTATAGAATGAGATACTACAGGGATAACACAACATACAGAGAGTAGGTAAGTCAGAACCACACAGCAGCATAGACATGAGACTCCAGAATGTATACGCATGAACAAGGAGTGCTTCTCTGGTAAACGATAAAAAAACATTAACTAGAGACCCAGAAATAAAAACAAAGAATAGGAGATGCTCAGACTCAGTCCCCTGTAGGTCAAGGGAGAATAGAAGCGGTGTAAGCAGAGGACAGATCTATAACACACTATCAGATAGCAACCAGCATGTGGAACGCTGAGGGTCAGCTGTCAGCAACAGGACACTGGCCACAGACCGCTGCCCACACACAGGGGGACACACTCACACAAGGATAGACCAGGACTTGGTAAGGTGGGGTACAAGGAAAGAGCTACACAACAGTCAGAAATAGCAATGCTAGACAAGGACATACCAGCAATGTAAGTCTCCCACTGCAGAATATTTAACACATACCTGTCCTAAACAGCTTCTGTCTCTCCACACACCTCCCAGCTGATTAGGAAGCAAGGTAGCAAAACATTAACTTTTCTAGCTGCTTCTGGCCAGACTGACGATGTGTAACAGGCACCAAATTTATTACACACTGAAGTGCGAATTTTAGGAGAAAAAACATTCTTAAGACAGGGTAACTAATCTATTCTCCGTCATTATTTCTGCTGTCATCGTGGCTATTTCCCATTTATTTAGCATGTGGAAAGGATTCATTCAATACTATTTTCCTGTACTGTTCTGTTCTATGTACTATGTTATATCATTTGGAGTATGGCAGTGGTAGAGTATTGATTTGTAGTTATTGTAATGAATGTTCTAATATGATGGTTGTTTACTTTTTATGACAGTTTAATATTAAAGTAATTTCTTATTACATCAGCGTTGGAAGTTTATTTCACCCCTTGCAAGTGTCATTATTATTTAATTTATTTAAAGCCTTAAAGCTCTTATAAAAATGAAAATGAGAACTATCTACTGTAGGCCTGTAGATTACTAACTTGCCAAGGAGACCAGGGTGAAGCTCAGGTCATCCATGACTGACCCTGACTGAAACTAGAGAAGATACTGACTCATTAATCACTCAAAAATGAAAGCTCTTATAGCAGTGATCCCAAAATAAAACTTAAAGGCGTATTAACAGTATGAACAATTTGAGATTTTTCTAAAAATTTAACAAAAGTGTTTTTTTGAGAAAATCTAAATTTTGATATTGAAAATGTTACATTTATAATTTTTATTGAAACATACTGCTTTATTAGTAGTAATATATATCATATAAAAGCCTATAAAAAGAGGTTTAAAATGAGACCTTGCACAATGATCTAGATTAATTAGGTGACCTGCAAATGCAATTTAAATAAATGTTTAGTTCTCTTTTCATAAAAAAAAAAATGTCTGCTTTAAAGGAATATGGCTTTAAAACCAGTGTACATATCAGTTTTCTTTACACCCATGGAAGCAATATTTTGCGATTTTTTTAGAATTTTAATTTAAATTAGAGAATGTAAGGTAGAATTTTTTTCTGAAATTGTGTTGATTTGATGTGCAGTGTTCTCCCCAGGGTCTTTTAGCCGGGTGCTCCACCCGGCTATTTTAGCTTACCACCCGGCCAGACCTGTCGAAAATGTTAATTGTATTTCCAGCTTTCAGACCCAGCTGTCCTCCGATGGGCTATTCGGCACTGCTGCAACCTTCCCTATCAGAAGGTGGACAACCACTGTCAGCTGGGACTCATATAGTACCTGCAACTTCCTTCGGTGTGTGATGCTGGCATGACCTAAGGTCACGTCAGAGTCATTCACACACAGAGGAGTAAAGCAATTATATGAGAGATTCTAAAGAGATAGGCTGGAGTCTGAATGTTTGGATACACTCAAAGCAGGAGGAAATCTTATGACTGGACACAAAGGGGAGGATACATTATGGCAGGAGAAACAAGAGGGGAAGATTTGATAACTGGAGACACACAAGGGAGATGATGTCGGATGGTTGGAGACACACCGCAGGTGGGGGGTTGATTTTGATTGCTGGAGACACCAGGGGAAGAGACTGGATGATTGTATCACACTACCTCCCTCCCGCTACTATTTCATACCACCCGGCTGGCTAAATTTTCTGGTGAGAACTCTGATGTGGAATGATCCACACGCTAAGTGTGTTGTCAGTGCTATATTAAGGTGGTGATCTTTTGAAAATTTCAAGGGCCTCATTTAGTAACGGTTATTTGACTAAAAATCACCAGAGATTGCAGTAGTTTACCGCTGATTTTGAAATCACCAGATTTACTAAAGCAAAATCTCCTTTTTTTTATTCTGGACACACAAATCTTTGGATTTACTAAGGGGGGATTTAGTAAATCGCTAGAGATTTGGTTAAAAATCGCCAGAGAAAAATCTGATGGGTGCGAGTGTCTATTTCCTAGAAATCGGCACTCGCTTTACTTTTTCAAACACAATCAGGTTTAAAAAATAAAAATAAAAAAATGTAATGTATAACTAGACAGAAAGACTAACCAATGAATTTTATATAAAACAAATAAAAATCAGTAGAATGATTTCAAAATTGCATCTTCTCAGGATGTCACTATGTATATTGATGGAATTTTAGCTTCTAGAATTTAAATCTGTTAAGGTATATACACATGCTAATATAGTAAAAAAAAAATATATACATTATGAGGAACTTCATAGGTTGCATAAAAATAGAAAACATAATATGCAATTTACCTTTGACCATCTACAGTACAAACTGAAACACCCCAGAGATCTGGGCTGAATTTAGCCAGTTGAGGAATATAATCTGCAACCTGCAAAAGAAGGAAGAAGTACTGTGAAATTACGAAAGATCATTTATGGCCATAATAAAGAAACTTTGTAGTCAAGTGTTCAGTGCATATATTTATGATATCTATTTCTTTATTTTAGATCTAGAGAAAGATATTTTCTTGATCTATTTAACACAAAATTAATGTTTTCTATTTTTTTTTTTTTACTGGACAATACATATATAATAAAATATACATTTATTGACATTCAGAAATTGTATATGGACAATTTACATGCATTTTGTGACTCCTAATGCAAAGGGTAACTAGAGAATATCTTTCAATATACGCAAGGTTTAATGTAATCTCCATAACAGCAGTCATGAGGCATGCCTGTCAAGCCTTCAGTACTGCCAGTTTGTAATTGTTTGTGTTCATTTTTCATATGCTGCAGTGTGTGTTAGTATTTATTTCCTCAGAGGCATCTCCAACCATCCTGCTGTGCTGGTATATACATGCATCCCCCATTTAGGATGTGGGTCGCCGCTGCGAACGGCCTTTTTTGAAAGGGCCTGTTTCCCCCAGCCAATTCCGAACTTACTGACTCCATTTTCACCCACGAAATATTGTACGCATCCGTCTCTTCCTCACCAATGAAGCTACCAACACCCTTATCCACTCTCTAGTCATATCACGTCTTGACTACCGTAACCTCCACCTTGTTGGTATCCCGCTGACCCGTCTTGCCTTCTTCAATCTATATTCAATGCTTCCAGGCTAATCTTCATCTCACACCGCTATACCTCGGCCTCTCTTTATGTCAAACCCTCCACTGGCTTCCTGTCCGCTTCAGACCACTCTTTAAACTCTCACTTTTAAATTCTCTCTTTAAACCATCAACTTTAAGGCCATCTCCTCATCCACTGCTCCCTACCGC
>WWET01005055.1:50476-69797 GCA_011038615.1 Limnodynastes dumerilii
CCCCCTCCCCCTTACACACTCTAACCACTTCCCCCCCCTTTCACATACACCCCGCCCCTTACACATACACCCCACCTTCCACATACACCCTCTTTCCACATACACCCTCCTTCCACATATATCCCCCTTCCACATATACCCCACTTTCACATATACCCCCCTTCCACATACACCGCATTTCCACATACACCCCTCTTATACACACCTCTTACACACACATACACCCCCCTAACACATAAACCCTCCTTCCATATACACCCCTCTTACACATACACCCCTCTTACACATACACGACCCCTTCCACATAAACCCCTCTTACACATACACTCCTCTTACACATACACCCCTCTTACACATACAACCCCCCTTCCACATACACTCCTCTTACACATACAATCCTCTTACACATACCCCTTACAAATACATCCCTTTCTTACACATACACCCCCTTTAAAAATACACCCACCCTTACATTCCCCTTACACATACACCCCCCTTACATTACATGCCCCTTACAAATACACCGCCCCTTACAAATACCCCCCTCTTACACTACACGCCCCTTACACATACACCACCCTTACACATTCAACCCCCTTACAGTACACACCCCTTACACATACACCCCCCTTACATTACATGCCCCTTACACATACATCCCCCTTACACACACACACTCCCCTTACACACACACCCTCCTTACACTACATGCCCCTTACACATACACCCCCTTACATATACACCCCCTTTACACTACACACCCCTTATACACACACCCCCTTACTTTACACCCCAAATATACACCCTCATACACTACACAACATGGGAATTGTCAATACAGCCTTTACAGACACTCCTCTCTGTCTTACAGTGTGATTCAGGGTGCACACAGCATGGAGCGAACTGGATGTGAAACTGACACAGGAGAGTCAGGTTAGATTTATCTATTCATTTATTTTTACTATTTTCATTTTTTAATAACTCGCATACACCCCCCCCCTTACACTACACCCTCCACATTCACCACCTTACGCTACACCCTCCACAAACACCCCCCCCCACACACACACACACACCCATTACATATACACGCCACTTACACAAACAGCTCCTTACACATACACCCCCCTTACACATACACCACCCTTACACATACAGCCCCCCTTACACTACACGCCCCTTATACAAATATTCCCCCTTAAACATACACCCTCTTACGCTACACCGCACACAGGGGGCTGCACCCTAGCTTAAGTATTGTACTGGACTGTAAGCCAGGGCTTAGCCAAGCCCTTACTATACAATTTAAAGACCTATGCCCACGCACCATGTGACAATGGCCCAGATTCAGAACAACGCTTCCATGCGGATTTACGCCTGGCGGACAAGTAAAATCGCTATTTTGTATGTACTACGCATGCGCAACAGAGGAAATACGCTCCATAACGTAACGTAAATATGAATGCATAAGTCATTCACGTATGTGTCGCGTAAATCCGTAGGTGTGGGCGTGCCAATTTTATGTGAGAGAAAAATACATCTGAAATACGTAATGTAGACAGGGGCTGGCATTTAAAGTGTACAGTATGGGCATGCTTAGCTGCGTAAATCCGCCTTGCCTATACGTACGTGTGCGGACGTTAGCAGTTACATTGGAAAAAGTTAAGGTAGGGTTTGAATCCCGGAAGTCGGTCAAAATACGTACATTCAAGGGGTGTGCATAGAAGATAGGTGCGTGAGTAAACGGATTGCAAGCAGAGATCTGGATCTACCCCAATGTCGGTTTCTAAGGTTAGAACCATAACTATGAATTAAACATAAATATAAAAACATAAATATTTTGCTGTATAAAAAGCTATGAAATTCCATAGACAAAAAACCTTGCTGTTTAACATGTCTGATTAAGGTTTCCTACAGTGACCCCAAATTTTGAGACCTTTGAAACGTCTGACACTCAAACTGCAAAAAGCAATGAAATGCCGACATTAAGGCTGGAGCCTTAATGGACTTGTTCCTTAAGCTATACAGACATGGTATACCATCACATCCTGTTGTTCTCTGCAGATTCAGCACTATCATGGAGTGAGATTGCTGTCAATCACAAAATGGTGGAGCTGCTAATTCACAAATGTGTGTACGCAGTTTATGCAAATGTAGATTTGAGTAGCTATGTAGCATAAAAGAGGTTACCCACAACTAACACGGCATTGGTATCATTTGGCAATCGTATTATAAAAAAATTGCTAATTTGTGCAAAAAAAGTAGCTCAATTTCCATTTCGGCCGGACCTGCAGTCAGCCGCGTTGAAGGACAGGTAAGTCCTGTTTCCTATTTTTTAAGGTTTTTTTTTAATTTATTTAATGGTTTTCTTTATTTAAAACTTTTTTTTTTAATTTAAAAATGGGGATTTTAAAGCAACAAAGCTGATTGGGTCTTTTTTGACCCAATGGGCTTCTTTCAGTGCGACCCGGGTTTAAAAAACCCGGGTCGCACCGTTCACACTGCCAGCGACACGGGAATAACCCTTGTTAAAACCTGTGTCTGATTCCCGGGTCGCGGAAGGTGTGACCATTCACAGAGCCTCGACCCGGGTTGTTCGGGCTTGCCCCTGCAATATCCCGGGTTTTTGGCTCAGTGTGAACGGGGTATAATTCACTAGACAACTTTAAAAAAGCATTTGAGATGTAACTGTCAAGTATCTGATTGAGCTAAGTTAGTGGTTACAAAAACAAGAAAAAAAAAAACTTTGAAATTGATAGTACAACAGATGTCTAATGAGAACGGTCATGATATAAAAATCAGAAGAATGTGTTATGGTCAGAAACTTTATACTCTAGTTGGTTGACCGATCATTGGGAAGGACCATACCAAGTGTTGTTAACTACAAATACGGAATTGAATATTGCAAAGAAAGACACATGGATTCATGTAACCCATTGAGAAAAAAAGGGAGTCAACATAACAGTGACCTGGAAAGATGCAGAGACTAAGAAAATTGTTGAGCAAGATATAACAAATTTGCTTCAGGACTCTAACAATGATGTGGTTTGGGAAGAAGAATCTGACAAAGAAAAAGCCAAAGAATAATATCCTTATTACAGTTACTGTACTATCACTAGGGTATCGGCAAATGCAGATTGCATACGCTCATTTGGCATTTATTTTATAAATGTCCAACACAAAATATGAGTATCAATTGTATTATTTATTACACACTTTTTGGAATAAACATATTGTACTAGAAGACGTATTCTGCTTCTACCTTCATTTATCCACATATACTGATCTATCCACTGACCCATGGGGCTCCTGGGACCGAGCCTTTGTTTACAAACCTGAAAACCTGAGGTTAAGCTCAATATCTAAACAGATGTACATTACCACAGTCTAGGATCACCTTTCAAAAGGATAGAGTCCAAGGGGGAGCTCCATAAAATTGAGAGATAAGCGATATAAACTATTAAGAAAACTGCACGTGACCACACTGCGTGGAAGACACAACTAAATAATTTGTGACTATCATTTATTTATTGAACTACATATTGGAGACTCTATATCAACATCTACACTGAAAATCTGAATACATGCTATGAGGACGGCTCTGTATCACCATTCCGAACCTATTTCTTCTAGGATCCCAGTGACTTAACGAGATAGATGCGTGTCGGGAAAACTAAAGAACGAAGAAAAAAAAATAGGGTGCAGAGAGGCATTTAAATGAGGAAATTCGGGCGCGGCTAGGCAGAAATGTTCTTAATTAGCCGCCCTACGCACACAACTAGGAACCTAAAGATAAGGTAGCCCTATGGCATTCGTAAGTCAGTTAAGAATCTGAAAACCGGGGCGTGTCAGGGGAGTCACCTTACTACTAGTTGCGTATAATTAGGAACCTAAAACCTTCTTAAGTGTGAATCAGGTCCTGAAATACCTGGAACATTTTACTCTCTCGCTGTTACAGGACTATATCCCTTTATTTTGTAGACTTCTTTTCCTGACAAATTTTCTACTTTGTGTTCTCTTTTTTTGTTGTGCTGCATCCTTTGCAGTTCCAACAATAGTAAAACTCTCCCTTGTTCTGAATTTCTTTTAACCAGTTTTCCTCCCCCTTTATTTGTATCTTCCTTTTTGTCTTTAGAGCAATGATCACTAGTATTTACTTGAGACAGGAGGCTTTCCTAAGGATTAACATGGATATTTTTGGTATCTATTCCCTGAATGTTTCATTCTTATTTTTTATTTTATTTTATTTATTTATATATTTTATAAATCTAGATTAAATGACAGACAGTGAAAAGCAGGGGTGGGGAACCTTTTTTCTGACGAATGCCATTTGGATATGGATATTTATAACATCATTCGCCGGCCATATAAAATTATTAACTTAAAAATAAACCCTACTATATTTGGTAAAAATTTTACTCCCACCCAATGTGAGCTTTGGAAGAAAATGGCGGCAACGTCCAGAGATCCAGCTGCCACCCCATGCAGGCTGCAACATAGAGTGTTTCAAGATGCCAGCTGCAACCAGGGAGCCAATTCAGATTAGGATCCACAGGCTGCAGGACTCCGCCGTGCGATTCAGCCCTCATCTTCGACGTTCTGGAAGAGGGCAACGTGATTTTGCGGCCTAGTGCACCAGAGATCTGGGGAGCACATCCAGAAGACAAGCCACACCCGTGCTCAATTCCCACCTGCAAATTTCCAGACCAAATTAATTTGCAGTGCGGGGCCGGACCGAAAATTTTTAATTTTTTTTTAACTTCATTTATTTCACTTAACTTATGGCTGGTATTGCTCATTATGGGTACAAAACATGCATCTTACAATGACAAACGAACACAGCAATCCAATTTTTTTGGGTGTGCGGATTGACGATAGGAGGAGGAGATTTGGATTCATATCCCTACCGTGTCCCCTTATGCTAGAGGAGGTAAATCGGTACAGGTCACATGCTACGGAGGAGACATATGTTTATCCTGCTATACCTGCAGCCCTCCTATAAAGTGAACCTGTAGAGCACAGAGTTGTCCACTTGGATTTGATTAGTTCCAGCCTGGGGACGTTATGGTTTGACCTGTTCCTGTCATTCTATTGGAGGTCTCCTTCTAATTGCATATAAAATCTGCATTGCCACACCGCATTCAACCACAACCTGCCACAGCTGATTCAGAGCCTCTCCATCCACATACCGAGGCCATTGCAAGTGTCAGGCTGGCCACCTGACACTTTGGAAAAGGTGAATAGGCATCTTAAAAGGACTAGATCGGGACGCTCTCCGTGTGTCCATATCTAACAATAGACTGATAAGTATTATACTTTTCAACTTTTTCAGCTCACTCTTGTCTCCCTAGCTATTTTATTGGCATTGGTTGTCATACACGTTTTTATGTGCATTATATTATTTTACAATATTTTTATCACTTGTATTTAATTAAAGATTATTTAATCTATCAGCGTTGTTCCTTCAGCCACCGCAGTATATTTATTTATAGCATCTTTGGGCTTCTGTGCTACCATCATATTTTTCATTATTTTCTAGTTTATAGCAGGTGGTTTCCTGCTTTGGTCAGCTGCGCTGTCCCTAACTAATGAGAAGCGCTGTTAATCATTTTCTGAGGTGATCAATAAGTTGTCTGGATGGGCCAGGGGGCGGAGCCAGCAGACAGTTTTATTTCACACTAAATTTACGGTGGACAGAACTTTGGCCGGCCAGTTTGAGAACCTATGGGCCTATTTACAATGGAGGGCCTGAAGCTATAGCTCCATGCGCCCCATTGTTAATCCGGCCATAATAGAAACAAGTAATTTAATTATTATGTTGTGAACATAAAATTGCCAAAAAAATTGTTCCAAAATGCTAAAAGCCTTCAAGACTGGAAAAACACATAATAATTCACACAAGTCCCGTGCATCACTTTCAATTTTCCCATGCATCAAAAGGTTTAAAAATGAATAAATAAACAAAATGTTACAGTTGTTTAATTAATTATTTAATTTATACCAAAGCAATCTCTAAGTATAGTTTAATCTCTCAGTATAGTTTAATAGGAAATGCATTTAACAAGCAAGTACTCTCACACTTCACAGAATTATTCATTATATTCTGTTAAGATAGATAATATTTTCTATGAGTCCCGTGTATTACATGCTTTTATATTTGTTTTACTTTTAAAACTGGCCTGTTAAGAAATAGTTGTTATATGAAAACTTAATTGCTTAGTAGCAATGCCTTACCCTATGACTTAAGACCCACTAAAATCTTGTTATTTTGGCGGTTTGTCATTTGAAATTGTGTAGCTGTCCCGTGCATCACAAGAGAATCGCCCAATAGAGAAAAAGTATCCATGGGGTACCTGCGACATGAGGGTCCAAGTAGTATCTGAACTGCCGGTTTTCAAGAAAGTGTAAGTCTAGGAATTTAGTTCAGAGTTCCCCAATAGATAACAATTTACCACTATGTAGAAGGTAAATAAGAAAGCGGGAATAGGTGTTGGAAAGTCTGGGTTATCCTAGAGTGGGAGGACACATCCGGAGGGACACCCCATAAGTAGGGATAATGATAAGAGTTTTAGATGGGCTGCTTTTCTATAACCGTTCAGGAGAGGGAGGAAGGCGGAGCAAAAGATAATTTGGCAGAGGTGAGCTGTATAATATTATTGTTTATGTCTTGTGTTGAAGAATACTCAGTTTGATATAATTTTAGGCTTTTTGCAAAGTACAGTACACCAGACCACATAGCAACAGAAACTAGCTGAACATTCGCTTAAATTCCCCCAAACTCAGCACCTGAAATTCAATTCTAACTCCAATTTACATATGCATACCGATCACACAGACAAAATAACTTTACACACACACACACACGTAATTTGGCTCTTTGCAGCAACACACCATATTGGACTCTCTGAAGATAAACTTCAGAGAATGCTGTTTCTTGCGATCAGTTTCTCTAAAAAATCATGGAGGGTACCATTTTGTCAGGATGACACCATTCCTCCAGCAATAAGTTCCCTGAGAATTTGTGACAGTGAATTCCACTCCCTCAATTTAATGACACTTTTTAATTAATAGATTGATTCTGACATCTATGGAGAAGTTTGTGGTTTCTTTTTTTCCAAACATTCAACATATGTGGTACCAAAAAAATCTTCAGATAATGTGTTAACGCATATTGCTATTTTCCTTTTTTAGACTTTTTCTGTTTGGGTCTGGTGTCTAAAACTACCCTTTCTTTTCTATTCCCTGACCTAAAACAAAAAACTCACTAACTAACTAAAGAAGAATGTGCCAAGAACCCTGAGCAGGGACCATTTCCCATCCCTTATAAAATTCACCTTCCGCATGCACGGAAAACAAAAAAAAAAAAAAAAAAAAAAGCCAAAAAAGAGTTTGTTGCCAACTCTTAAAACAGCTGATTTTTCTGACATCACATCTCATGCTTTCCAATATGGCAACACCCATGGAATTGTGATCTACTAGCGCTGCTAGCCCGTTCCTGATTTCATACCATTGCAGTTGGGGGCGGACATAGAAACCTGTATTTTCCGGAGTAAGCAGTGCAATTAGAGGCCCGATCCACCACCTCACTAGCTGCTCACTAAGAAAAATTAAGACACAAAAAGTCAGGCTGGGGAAGATTATGTATCTCGGGGGTCTTTTATATTTCCTGCCAGGCTCCAACAGGGAGAGAGGAATAGTAGCAAAATAATATAGGCTGCGCTTCTGTATAAATATATGTTCTCTTGTTACTGTAACTAGCTTCTTTTGGTGCCTCACCCCTCCTAAATATGCCCGCTGCACACTTTCAAATGAATGAGTGTCTTACTAGACATCCTAAGAGCACATATTGCAACAACGTTAGGGGCTCACCTACAGGAGGTGCCTTGACGTTGGACAGATGAGGGCAAGAGGCGTTGGACAGATGAGGTAAAGAGGAACTTAGCTAAGAGCTGTAATGTGGAGGATAGGAAACTTAAATACAACAATTGCACAACTGATCACAATACACCCACAAACACAATAGAGGTTAGTGGGCATTTAAAAAGACAGTATGGAATGACATTGAATAGGACATTTGCTTTAATTGTGTAACCAATGACTGTGGTACAGTCCCTCACAATTCAAAATCAAATAGCTACCAAAATGTATTTTTTTTTTTATATGTCACCAGATTGTAACTCCCAAACTGCAACAATTCGGCTTGCAATAGAGCAAAAAAGGACAACTAGCACCCCTCTATGATCTTAAAACCCTCAGCAATTTTGTGTGTTGTGGTCATTTTTGTTTGTTATAGTTTATAACACTTCATCTTACTCACATTTACAAACGCAAATACTTGTTATGCAAATACAGCACACTACTTTTAACGGAATCTTAATTAAGGTAAACTCAACGTTAAACAGCTGAACATTCCCCCCATAATGAAAAGAAAAATATATTTACTTTTTAAAGAGCTCTTTATCCAGCATTACGCCATCAGAAGTAGTTTGAAGAGACAACCTTAGCATGTCCATGCATTCTTTTAGTCTGGGGTCAGAAGTGCGTAGTCCAGTGGACTTAAGTGCCTGCCAAAATAAATGTGTAATTTCATCTTTTCTGGTAATAAATGGCTCACTTGGTTATATTCCCAAACAAAAAACTACCCCAAACAACCCAAACCACCAAGTGACAGCCAATATTTATGCAAGGAAGTCCAGGTCAACTTATTCTACCTCTTTAAATTGTGGCAGTGTAGTGAACGCCAAACAACAAGATATTTGTGTAAAATAGCATCTTTCCTTGGCGGAGTCAGGAATACTTACCAAATTCCTTAGGGCTATGTGTTTTATGCTATTGACATCAGAGAGATCTATTCTAATTATTGATTAAGTTACAAAGGAGCTAATCAAGTAGATTCAAATCTAAGCTTATTAGCTTGTGTAACACCATCTTGCACAGAGCTGGTGCAAAATAGGACCTGAGAGCTTGATGGACTATCACCCACCACCGATGCAGCTCCTACTCCGGACAGGTTACTCTGCTCAAATATTTACTAGGATTAGTAAAGTATTTACAATACTTTAGTTGTGTATACAGCATGTACCATAACTGTATCCTCATCGCTATCACAGTAAGGTTTTTTATAGTCTGTGTGAGAACAATTTAGGAAATGGAAGATCTTTCATCAGGCTGAGTACTTGCAGTAGTATACTGATCTAGTACACCGTTGGTGTTTGTAATAGTAGTGATCAAATGGACAAATAAAGTTACGACACTAAACGGTTATTTAAATGTTTTTAACTGAATAAGGAAGTAGAGAAATCTAGTGTTGTATGTTTTACTTAAAAATACATTTTTTGCTCATCATAATTTGTAATAGAGCATGCATAACAGGTTATGAAGAACATCATTCAAAATAAAATTTGGTTTGGGACTTGACTAAATATTTTATAAACATAAATACAGATACAGCGCTTAAAATTTTATATAAACATATATTGACACATATACTTCGACACTACACTTAGATATAATCAAGTTTTGTATATATTGCTCTTTACTTTGTACGCCTCAACAATGACTGTGAAGGTGCACAAAAATATCTAGCTTTAAAAAGTCTGTGGTATAAGGATGAAACGTGTCAGAGGTTATTGATACTACACTGGAATTGGAAAAAACACATGAGCATCTCTGTATTGCAACCCATCTGGGAACTTGTACCAACAGTTAGACTCTAAAATACAAAAAGTTTTTTTTATATAAAAATAGGAGGTAATAAATGTTAGAAAACATATGGACATCAATTATGTCCTAAAAGCAACATCTTAACAAATTTTTGTTTATATAAAAAACCCAGAGCACCTTTCTTTAATAGAATAAGCACTACTCTGGACGGGTGATTTTCAACATCAGCTTTAAAAACACAGAATACATTATACTCAGGATGCACAGACTACATAATGTCTGATATATAAGTCTTGTAGTCAAAGCTCAATCTTCCTAATGGTTTTACAAAGATCATCCTCGCCGCTCGGCAGAGTTCAGACCTAGTTTACCTTTTCTCACAAAAGTATTTTTTGTTATTATCAATCTTGTAGATGAAGAAAGAGGAGATTATAATCTCCTAAAAATATTTTTGAAATTATAGTTGTTCCTAGAACATAAGCAATGGACAAAACAAAAACTATCTTAAATAAAAATCTGATAGATCTACATAACTCTAAAAATTCTAGAATGGAACTCTAAAAGTTAAAAGAAAATCGGACAACGTTTATGAGCCTTGTTCAGGAAAATGAGAGTAGATATTTTGATTTGTAGGGCGTGGGGGGACACCTATTGTAATAAATAAATAAATTAATTTAAGTTGAATTTAAGCAAGAAGGGGGAGGTTACTCTAAAAAACATGCAAATATGAATAATTTAATCGGATTAAAGAACACATAAAAATAGAAATAGAATTAAGTCTAAGGAACTGAGTGCAATAAGATGGTACCAGAAGGCTGTCTAAAAAAAAACTATAGAAATGGTGTAATGTCATAACCTTCGTTCAGTCCCTTCGGACTAAGAGCGTCTAAAGTCAAGATCCAAAAGGACTCTGTTTCCTGTGGTCAGTGTCCTCCCCCTTCCTCCTCCTATCACTGTACATCCCAGGAGGAGGTAATCTGTAGTGAGACCTGACAGGAGGGCGGCACCAAGTGTGAATCATCCCGGGTATGGGACAGAGGGATTCCCCTACAGCCAGCACGTCCCCCTGAGATCTCCCATCTAACATCACAGCAGACCACCGCCACGGACCTTGAGGGATTCGTCCAGCAATTTGAACGCATGCTGGGGCTCTAGGAGACTACCGGGACTTCCCCTCCACCACCAGATGTCTGAAGGCACAGCATCCACATCACGGACGGAGAAACCGATCTGCTTATGCTGCACATTATGTGGTACATTATTTTGTGTGGGGTGTAGTGTAAGGGGGTGTATGTGGTGTGTACTATATTTGGATGTATGTGCAAGGAGTAGTGTAAGGGGATGTAATAGTATCGGGATCGTCAGCAGAAGGAACAGATGCCCGGTGCCCGGCTGACAGTGCATGTCAGAGCACAAACCAAACAAAGTCAAAGAAATGGTCTGTAGACCTCCGACACAGGATTGTCTCGAGGCACATATCTGGGGAATGGTACAGAAAAATATCTGCTGTTTTGAAGGTCCCAAAGAGCACAGTGGCCTCCATCATCCGTAAATGGAAGAAGTTCGGATCCACCAGGACTCTTCCTAGAGCTGGCAGGTCATCTAAACTGAGCGATCAGGGAAGAAGGGCCCTAGTCAGGGAGGTGAGCAAGAATCCAATTGCCAATCTGTCAGAGCTACAGCATTTCTCTGTGGAGAGAGAACCACCCTGAAGGACAACCATCCTTAGTAAAAAGCACATGGCAGCCCGCCAACCGTGCCCAAATGTACCTGAAGGACTCTCAGACCACGATAAACAAAATTCTCTGGTCTGATGAGACAAAGATTGATCTCTTTAAGGTGAATGCCAGACGTTATGTTTGGAGGAAACAAGACACCGCTCATCACCAGGTCAATATCATCGCTACGGTGAAGCATGGTGGTGGCAGCATTATGCTGTGGGGATGTTTTTTAGCGGCAGGAACTTGGAAACTAGTAAGAATAGAGGGAAAGATGAATGCAGCAATGTACAGAGACATTTTGGAAGAAAACCTGCTCCAGAGCGCTCTTGACCTCAGACTGGGGCAACGGTTCATCTTTCAGCATGACAACGACCCTAAGAACAGCAGGACAACGACCCTAAGCACACAGCCAAGATATAAAAGGAGTGGCTTCAGGACAACGCTGTGAATTTTCATAAGCGGCCCAGCCACAGCCCAGACTTGAATCTCTGGAGAGATCTAAAAACGGATGTGCACCGACGCTTCCCATCAAACCTGATGGAGCTGGAAAGGTGCTGCAAAAAGGAAGGGTGAAACTGCCCAAAGATAGGTGTGCCAAGCTTGTGGCATCATATTCAAAAAGACTTGAGGCTGTAATTGCTGCCAAAGGTGCATCAACAAAGTATTGAGCAAAGACATATGCATACTTATGTACATGTGATTTCTTGGTTTTTTAATTTTTAATATATTTGCAAAAATCTCCAAAATACTTGTTCATGTTGTCATTATGGGGTATTGTGTGTAGAATTTTCAGGGAAAAATGCATTTATTCATTTTGGAAAAAGGCTGTAACATAACAAAATAAACACTGTGTATTATATTTGTTTTTTACTCCATAAGGAGGACTGAGGAGGGAGACAAATCCATTCTACAGGTTTCTTTTAACAAGGTTTGCATCAATTTTCTTTACTATTAATATAGAGGTAACTGGTCATAAATGGCAGGTTCTTCCCTACATCCTCTTTGTGTGGTGGGACTACTTGTTTTTCCCAATCTAATGAAATTACTGTTGATATTCAATTGGTTGAATAATCCGATGTACTGTTTTATCAGCACCAATCTAATACCCCTTTCACATTACCACCAAAAACCCGGGTTTTTCAGCAAAAGCCCGTCATTTTGCAAAAACCCGGGTTTTTGGTGGTGATGTGAAACCGCCACTTCCGGGAGACCCGGGTCAAGAGACCCGGGACTTGAACACGGGAAAAAAGAAGATTTTTTCCCGTGTTCACCCCGGGAGGGGTGGCAATGTGAAAGCGCCAGGGTTGTTTTCAACCCGGGTCTTTCATTTTGCCTCCCGATTGGCTAGATTTGTCCACTGTTGCTATGGCAACAGTAAACAAATCTCTTTCTAGCGTCGGAAAGCTGTAAAAAAAAATTGCACGTATAGGGCATGCTGATGCTTGTAGTTCTACAATCATCAGCATGCCCAAGGATGACAGGGTATGCTAGCGCTTGGAGAACCACAAGTGCTAGCATGCCCTGTCATCCGTTACAACAACACACAAATACATACCCCTACTAGCACTTAAATAAAATATAGGGCCGGCCCCTACCCTAACAAAATACTAAACATTTCATGCCCCCCTAAAAAGAATAAATTACATTTAATACCCCCAAATAATGTTATAAAAAAAGTACAGCTAATTGTAAAATGTTAAAAATACATGTAAAAATAAATAGCATAAAAATTTTTTTTTTAGGTTAGGGGCCGGCCCTATATTTTATTTAGGTGCTAGGAGGGGTATTCATTTGTGTGTTGTTGTAACGGGTGACAGGGCATGATGGCACTTGTGGTTCTCCAAGCGCTAGCATGCCCTGTCATCCTTGGGCATGCTGATGATTGTAGCACTACAAGCATCAGCATGCTCAAGAGCGCTAAAAATCCACTAAAACCCGGGAAATTCCTGGTAAAGTGAAAGGGTCAGACCCGGGAATTTCCCGGAATTTTGGTGGGCTTATAATGCGGTTTTGAAAATGACACGGCACTGCTCCCAGAAAAGACCCGGGTACAAAATACCGGGTTTTTCTGGGATGGTGATGTGAAAGCGGTATAAGCTACCCATGAATCCTTAGATCTATAATTTTTCATTTATAGTTCACTTTTATTGTAACTTAAAAGTCATCCCTGTAAGTAACTCTGATTACACCTGTTTTCTAGTTTCTGCAAAAAGCCAGCACTGTTACAGACTTTATTAACATCACGCAATAGCCTTTGTTTGGGACTTAATGTTTTTTGATGTTGCCTTTTGCATGTTTGCTTTGCAGTTGCATTTATTTGTGTGGTGGGTCAAGGACCATTCCCCACTGTTATACACTGTATTTACATCATTGCATTCCTGAGTGGCAAGCTATTATTTTGTTTCACTAACTTGATCGTGATTTTTATACAGCCGATACTGATCAATAATAATAATGTGTTGTTTTATATTGATACCACACTTATTTCTCACTTTTGCCTGTCATGTTTGGCGCAGGGTACCCATCCTTCCTTTGAATTACTGATACCCTCAATTAGTGGGTGTGTGGGGGGGTGTTAAGGCCACCCCAGTGTGTACCCTTCGAGCCCACGTCCTGTAGACCTAGGCAGTCGCACCGAAGTTCCTGTACATGTGTTCCTGAAAATGGGTGGCAGCGCAGCTGAGTTATCAGTCCTTATAGTGGTCTTGTTGTTTCTTGTAGACCCGGAAAGCTCTATAGCAACCATGCTGCAGGTGGTTGAAATATTCAGTGTATGTTTGGGACTGCGCATAAACTGGGATAAGTCACATGTCCTTCCACTGGAGACCTTCCCTTGTGGACTCTCCCCCTTTCCCTCCTCTACAGTGGGCTAGCCAATTCAAATACCTGTGGCTCCAAATAACAAACTAAGTGTCTGACTTTGTGCAGTTAAATCTGGCTCCTCAGCTTGAATACCTGCAGCATAAAGTAAATGTGTGAAAAAGCTTCCTCTTTCAGTAATGGGGCGAGTGAATTGTTCAACCTAAATTCTTGTACGTGTTGGCCAATTCTCCAAGCTTTATTCCTAATTGTTTACAAAATTGCGGAGGAACTTTGTTTAATTGGTATGGGCGGATAAAACACCCCCTCAGCACATTCAGCACACTATGCTGCACAAGAGGCTCCTTCAAATGCAATTATACTATTGGGCAGCACAACTTGCATTGCTGAAAGATTGGGTTATGAACTCCTCCCATGGGGACTTATACTGGTTGCTGGTACAACAGGCTGGTCACCAGCACACCCCATCACAGTGCCTACTGGAGGACGTGATTGCCCCCTATGGGGCAATAAGTCTTTGCAGGAGTTGTTTGGGTTGGAGGGGGAACAGGTCTGGCGGGAGTATAAGATTACTATGGTAGGGAAGCGGTTTCAAAATAATATCTACTTTTGCCGATACTTACAATTATGACATGCAATTGCTGCTCAATTTAAATTGATTGAACATTTTATATTAGTGCAGCCACAGATGAAAATTACCTTACAGAATACTGGGCGAGGGGGACTTATCTCCTACATGTATGCTTTTCTTCTTGCAGGTCCTACAGGAGAGGACCTACCATTTTTCCGGCGAAAGTGGGATGAAGATTTGGGACAACTGGAAGATGAGGAGTGGAGCGATATACTAGCAAACTCACATAAGCGCTCCACATCTCTGCATTTTCAGCAGACACAGTTGTATATCACTCACAGATGCTATTTATATCCACAGCTCCTTGCCGGATTTGACCTCTCTTTATCAAGCAAGTGCCCAAAATGTGGGGGACCCGGGTGCTCTTTCTAGCACCTTTTCTGGGAATGTACAGCAGTGCAAGTGTTTTGGAAGGTGAGAGTGTATCAGGAAAATGTGAATTGCAGTCTCTTGAATCCCCAGCTGTGTGTTTCTTTGGTTTACAATTAGATGAACTGGTGGGCAGAGGTTTACAGCAGTATATAAATGGTTTAACCCTTTGTGCTAAAGTATGTAGCGAGGAAGTGGATGGCAGCTAATGCTCCCACATTAATGAAATGGCTTCACTTGGTGGAATCAACTCTGGCACATGTTTCTGAGAAAAGGAATAACAGACTAAAATATGACAGAATCTGGGCCTGTTTGCTGGAATCAGAATTTATTAGCAGTTTATTGGGAAGATAAGGTGAATTTTTTAACGACAAGTTATAATGTGTGCATAATATTGTTAGGATACATACAACGGTTTGACATCCCTTGAATAGGGATGGGAGGGCTATAGTGGGGTTTAATCTTTGTTAGATAAGTTTAAGATAGTTCTGCATCTGAATTTCTAATTAATTTTTCTATAAAACATTGCGAATATTGTAAACACAGTTATTTATGTTTATAAGTATCTCTGTCCCGAATCTATGGTCTTTGATAACTCTGTATAAACAGCAGCAGGAGGTGACAGCTAGTTTACCATTTGTGGGCTTTGTATTTCTGTCCATGTTGAGCATGATGAAATGTACAATTCCATTTGATATGTTTTAAAAATCAATGTATAAGAGCAAATACACTGAACTGTTCGTGTATGTATGTTTCTAAAAAAAATACAATAAAGAATTAATCAAATGTTGGCAGTCATAATGCGTTTGGTGGAATGTTTTTCTGCTTTAACAATTCTATAAATTACTTAGTAATTACCTTTGTGGACACTATAAATGCTTGTGGGAAAAATCTAAGTTTTAAACACTTATTAGTTTCAGTCATTCATGTGTATGTTGTATTGTCTTACTGCAGAGAGGTGAAGAATATTAATTTATTTTTGGCTTATCTTGATAGCTAGCTTTATATGGATGTTATAAGTTCTAAAAAAAAATAAAAAAAATCAATGAATTCCAGAAAGTTTGTTTTACTACCATCCCAGATATAATTGTGTATTAATAGTACATAGATGTACAAATTATACATAAAAAAAAAGTGTATTACATTTAATTCAGCTTTAAAATAAATATTTCAAAATAGATAATAGAATAATAAACATAAAATTCTACTTACAGTGATAAATTTGTGTACTGGTATTTTTTCTTGTCCTTCAGCAATTGTGTAGAAAAGCAAGTCTTCTAAACTTGGCAAGAGTCCTTGATTATTTTTTCTGAAAATAAATTAAAATGAAAGTTATATTGTCTACTATAGGTATCAAATACATTGATATATTCTATTCATAGTTTTTTCTATTCTAATTATCAAAAAATAGAAAACATATGCCTACGGAAAAAGAGCAGTTATTAAAATGTTGGCTTTCTATATAAAATCTACAGTAGGTAGTATTTGGTTGTAACTGGCAGGGTTGGGGGAGGAGGGCTACTTTCTACATATTTGGTGGAAATGACCCAAAATTTCATAATATTGGTCCATGGTAGCAACGCTTATCTCTCGAGTGCTGAACATATCTTTATCTAAACACCCATGGTCCTGCCTCCTGGGTTCGCCAGTCGAGGGGTAAGGCAATGACTCTAGCAGACTATCCATGCAAATCCTAAACGCTGCCAGATGGATCATAGCTAATCATTGGAAGGACCCCTCCGCACCCTTCTCCTCGCAACTGATGCATATAGTCTGGCACCTATGATCCATGGAAAAAATGTCAGCATACCTAAACAATAGGTCTCATATCTTTATATGGGTCTGGGCCCCCTGATTCTCTGCAGAAAGGACAGGTTTGACACATGTATATATTTATTTAATGAAAGGATATCTATTTTGTCTCACAGTGCTGAAGTCATGAGTAGGATTCCCAGAGTAGGTCTGATCTGTGTGGAATTTGTATGTTCTACCAATGTTTGCATGGGTTTCTTCATGTGCACCGGTTTCCTCCAACACTCCAAAAAACATGCCGGTAGGTTAATTGGCTGCTGACTAAATTAGCCCTAGTCTGTGTGTGTAGGTCTGTGTTAGGGAACTTAGAATGTGACAAGGACTGATGTAAATGGTATATATTCCTTGTAAAGTACTACGTAATCTGATAGCGCTATATAAAAACCTGTTAATAAATAAATAAGTCACTTGTTCAATTACTTTTATAGCCATACTGTCAGGTTTACCTGCATGTGTTAATTTGAAGTGAAAAATCAGCACATGCTGGTAAACCTTGCAACGTTAAATTAAAGTTTTGAACTAACCTTGTTTTTGTAGTTTGGCCATAATTTATTCTGATCTAACTTAATTAACTTATTCTTATTTATATCTTTTTATAGGTGCTCTGGTTTTCCCTATATAACAAAATGAGGATTTTCTGCATTGATTTTAACTTTTCTTATAGTTATATTTATGTTACAAAGCGCACTGAGAGGGAGAAATCAATTAAAAATGTAATATTGTAGGTTTTATATTATTTAATATGTTTTAGATACACGTTAATATTTTATCTTTTTATGTACTGGTACCATTGGCGTTTACATAAATGGCTTCATTGTTATAAATCAATACTGTACAAAGTCAGCGCTTATACGTCAGCTGGACTTTTGGCTTTTTATACCCAGAGGCAGAGCTATTTGGACACACCCCTGATGAAGTGTGCTGGAGCAGAGCTGGGACAACCCTTCACTAGTATACACTTGTGCCTGTGTCCAGCAAAGAGATCAGAGGGGCTAGATCTGAAGGCGCTAGGAGCTGTGAGCCTTGAAACCTGATGGCCACTGCAAACACCTTGTGCTTGAATGAATCAACATTGCTTGATTCTGCTTTGCTTGGTAAGCCTTCTTGTTTTTAAAGTTGCTCCTTTTAAAGAGTTTATTGCACCATGAAGTGCCGTGTGTGTGTGTGTGTATAATATATATTTATATACATACATATATACACACACACACACACACATATACATACATACTAATATACACATAATTTTCAAACGTAATAGCCAGATGTACCTCCGGGTGACAAAAATTTAATAAGGATTTATTAGCACTGATGCTATTCAGTCCCCCAACAACAAACAGAAATCGCAACCAGTCCTAAAGTAAAACCACTTGTATATAGTCAAAGTTTCACAGGCTATTCAAGAAGCTACTAAAGTTCATGGATACTTATCTACTGCATTGCTAAATAGTTATATGTGCCGCAAATAATTATCCCATACATTTTTACCAATTACAAAGTTACTACACCCACACTCTAAGACAGTGAATATAGTCTCATTGACCTAGCAGATGACAGCTTATTGATGTGTTTACAAGTCCAATTCCATACATGATAGACACCAGTCCATCAAGTTCAACCTATTTTGGTTCTCCTGCGATCCCTATCTTTATATTTGAAGTTAATCCATATAAAGCAACCTCCAAACTGTTGCAATCTGGAAAAAATAAAAATCAATCAATCAAAATCTCTGCTCACCAAAGATGGCCGTCCTATTTCTCCCTGGCTCCACTACTGTCCTTTATTTTAAATTAGCGTTCCTGGTAACCATGGATGTCCTTTTTTGCTAAACACTTTCTTAAACATGTCAATTGAAACTGCCATCACAACCTTTTCTGGAAGTGAATTCCACATCCTGACTGCCCTTACTGTAAAGAACCCTTTTTTTTTTTTTTGGCTGGTTTTTTGTGGGTAAAAAGTTCCATTGAAAGTTCTCTGTATTGACCCACGATGTATTTGTATATAGTAATCATATCTCCTCTTAGACGCCTCTTTTCTAAAGTAAAAATGTCTAAACTGGCGACTCTTTCCTCATAGTTCAATGACTCCATACCCTTTATCAATTTTGTCGCCTTCTCTGAACCATTTCTAGGGTCAGTATAGTTTTAAATAAACAACTGGGCAGACTGAATGGGCTATGTGCCTCTTATCTGCCATCATTTTCTGTTACTATGTACTGATAAAAAGGAGTGATAAAGCGGTATTTAAACTGACGCTTAAAATGTATTCATTCAGTTATAATTCTTTTTTTTTTTTTTTTTTTTTT
>WWET01005055.1:88896-106100 GCA_011038615.1 Limnodynastes dumerilii
GACCAGACAACTGTTGCTGTGACCCCCGCCGACGCGTTTCAAATCTCCTGGATTCTTTTTCAAGGCATGAGGGGGTAAGTGGATAGAAAGCCCTTTTATGGGGGATTTCCTGTCTCTAAAGGTCAAATGACTTCTCTTATTCTCCTAGCAATATACATTAATAACATTCAAAAACTGATCCCCACAAAGTATGCAGGTATGAAATAGTTTAAACTCATCACAGCATTGTGAAAACAATTAAAATTGCAGAAGCATACAGGTAATAACGATGATAAATACAAGATAAATATAAGACAGAAAATAGCTATAAAATCTGCTTGAGAAGGAATTTTCTAAAATGGAACATAAAACATATGTGGAAACAGGGTTAATAAAAATGAAAATGACGTATAATGACCCTTTGTACAAAAAAAAGAATTAAAGTAGTAATGAAAAACAAATCCAAAATGGCTGACAATTTAAAGAGACAGTGTCCCACATTTAGGGCATGTTAAAAGCATTGGTTAAAACTAAATAAATGAATAGAAAATACCTTTTAAGAGGGAGTGGCACAAAAGTGATAAAGGGCTAATGGACCAATGTAGGAACAATAAATAGGGAATAAAAACTATGAATAAATGGGGATGTGGATCAAAAGCAAAATAGAAACAAAATGGTGGGTCAGATGCAGGGGGGATAAAAAGGGAATATTGTTGATAAAAAGGGGGGGAGGTGAATAGATATATAGGATAATAATGGATAATGGACATAAAATCGAACTGGAGTACGAAGGATAAGGATTAGAAAACATTAAAGATGGAAATACTACCAAAAGACATACTGTACAGGGGGGAATGTGGGAGCATAATGGAGAAGGTGAGTGGACTCACCATGACGTCCCGTATAGTATTGCCCTTCGGGTTCCACAGTATGGGGCTACACCTATGGTACCTGCTATTCCCTAGGGGTCCCCCAACCACGTACTAACCAGGCCTATCCTGCTTAGCTTCCAAGATTGGACGGGATTGGGCGTTTAAGGGATAGTATGACCGCAGATGCAACCCTCTTTAGGGGCCCTGGGCAAAAAGCGGAATAGGCGCATATTAAAGGAACCACTTAAGTTCGAAGTCGACGTTGAGGTCCAAGGGAGTGAGGGACTTCAGTGTAAAAATCCACCTCATCTCGGCCTTGGCTAATCTAACGTCAACATCGTTCCTCCTCCAATGTGACCCCACATTCTAAATCCCAAGGAAGCGTTGAATGTCTCCAGGTGAGCACTGATGATTTTCAGAAAAATGGTTAGATAAAGAATGTTCTTTCTTCCCCTTAGTAATGTTATAAATGTGTTCTTGAAGACGGACTTTCAACGGTCTGGAGGTATTCCCTACATAGATTTTCCCACATTTACATTCCAATAAATATATCACATTTTTTGTGTGGCAAGTAATAAAGTCATTTATTTTGTATTGTTTTCCATTTATAACAAAATTCTCAACTTTCCTATCACCTTTTACTGTCCTACACATCCTACATAACCCTTTGGTAAGGGGTTTCCCCTTTTTTTCATTATTAAAAGTGGCACTCCGAACGAGTCTGTTCTTTAAATTGGGGGCCTTTTTATACATGAAGCAGGGGGATTTGGGTAGTATACAGTTTAAAATGGGATCCTGCAGGAGAATTCTCCAGTTTTTTTTTTTAAAACGTTCCATTTTTTTAAAATGACTATTGTAATTAGTAATAAAAGCTGTCTCGTATTTTCTATTTTGGGGATTCTTGTTTTTTTTATGCTAGCCGATGACGTAAAATCGGCTGTTTACATTTACTGCACTTGCACGTGGCAGATGTTACGCCACGTAACGCTGAGTACGTACCATCAGCGTAACTACGAACGAAGGGACACCCGTAGTTACGCATTGTAGGCAGAGGTAGGCATTTAAATTGTACAATATTGGCCGAGTTAGGCCGTTACATATGTGAATGCATTACGTACTTACGCTTTGAAAAGTTAAGATAGTGTTTGGGAAGCGTAATATGGCTAAAGTACGTATACACAAGGGGAGTGCATAGAAAATATGATAGCGAAAATACGCTACGTGATATAACGTAACCAGCCCGTAGGTCTGGATTTACCCCATTATCACTAAATTTCAAACATGAAATTCTTCCCTTAGATACAGTATCTTTGCATTTATAGACAATACAAAATTTTTATTGTAGGTTTATTTACTTTGTTTACTCATACAATGCTATTCTTCCCCTTTATTTCAATTTTTTTCCCGTTTCTCTACCATTTACTTGCAACGATTCATAGGGGCTGATCCAGATCTACGCCGCTTGCCGTATTTACAGTGTGCGGCGGTGTAAAAACGGCTGAAAAGTAACTCCATAGTATCAGCGTAGTAACGGCTGAGGGGGCGTCCCTCGCCGTTACTACGCAAATGTTAGTGTAGGTAGGCGGGGGGTGGTAGTTTAATGAGGGAGGGAGGGGTTTTAGTAAAGGCGCTCATTTCCCAGCGTATTTACCCTTGTTTACGCCGGCTAAAGTTAGCCGGCGTAAGCAAGGGTAAATACGCTGGGACAGGGGGAAGTACATGCCTATACTATGTGCTTTACTAAGCACAGCACATCGGCATAGATCTGGATCAGGCCCATATTTACTAAAATATATATGTTATAAAGTATCCAATTAATAACATACTAGGAGACAGACCAGACATAATTTTTAGAAAAGCACCCAATCTGCAACAAAAACTGACTAAGAATCACATCAAGCCACAAGCCGCAGGACCACCAGGCCACTAAATGTGAGGATTGCAGAGCATATCCGCAACATTAAAAAAGGATATGAGTTACATAGCGTCTCTAACCATTTCTGTATAGCCCACAATAAAGAACCAAAAGGGTTAACATTTTGGGGTATTGACAGATTGAAGAGAGACTGGAGAGGAGGAGATCATGAGAAAGCGCTCAACAAAATGGAAATGAGATGGATTTTCACACTTAAAACTTTGACCCCTAGAGGACTCAATATAGACCTGGAGATCCAGACCATATTAGAATGATTGTCCCATGACCACACCCATCTCACCTCCTCCCCACACAGGGTATCCCCAATCCAGGCGAGCCGATATCAGCGTGCAGCTAACTGCCCAGGAGATCGCATCACTGCGAGATGCAGGAAGCACGAGACGATGTAGAAACCAGGCTGACCACCGCCAAACCACTACAGCTACTGCCACAGAGTACTTCTGAGCCGTAGTAGCAGGGAGTAAGAGGCATCCTCTGCGACGTTCCAGAGAGGACCGGACTGCCCGCTTACTAGCCGTCAACACTGCAGAGGGTAACTATCACAGGTACAGCAGTATTACTACAGCAGTGAGACGCGGATCTGGTGAGTCGGACTACATAAAATTCCTGTACCACCTAACATACTACACTATATCCTCTCTCTGTTGTGTTCTCTCTCTCCCCTCTGGACCTACAAAGCTGCACGAGACCTCAAATCGCCATTTAGGTTACCAGCATCAACGCGCCCACTGTTTGTTCCACTGCATCTAAAGACATAACAAAACTCTTTATACATAGAGGCTAAATACAGAGCACTACTTCATCCATCTAGATAGCCCTCCTTACCCCAGCACTGTGCTCTCCCTACCCTTCTCTCTACTACAGTTACAGTATACTGGTACAATTTGGGATACCAGCTGGGTACAGCAGCACATACCACACCACCACTCACACTATACCTGTGCGCTTACTACTACATATCCAATCAATAATATTCATTATATTAATATAAAACCTTTTCAAATAAATATATCACTAATTTAAGCCAAATTAATCATGTCAGTATATGAAATATTTCACATATTTAAAATGTCTCTAATGTATTTATGTCTTTCTGGAGATGTGGCCTCCAGAACTGAACACAGTATTCTACGTGAGGTCATACCAATGATTTATAAAGGGGCATCACTACTTCTCTCTTTCTGCTACTAATTCCTCTCCCTATGCAACCAAGCATCTGACTTGCCTTTCTCATTGCTTTGCTACATTGCTTGGTTACCGTTAAGTTACATTAAATAATGACTCCTAGATCCCTTTCTGCCTCAGTAGTTTCTGATGTAGTGTCATTAATGATATATTGAGCTTTTGGGTTTTTGTGCCTCATGTGCATGATTTAGCATTTTTTGGTATTAAAGTGCAGTTGCCACACTCTTTACCATTCCTCCAGTCTACCTAGATCATCCCTCAATTTGTGTACCCCTCCTGGCATGTCTACCCTGTTACCAATCTTTGTGTTATCTGTAAAAATGCATAGTTTCCCCTTGATACAACAGGCAATATCACCTATAAAGATATTAAATAGCACTGGTCCATGTTAAGAACCCTGGTGTACTCCACTGGTTATCTTACCATTCCCAGAAGGGATTCCATTTACTACAACCATCATGTGCAAATATATCAATTTCTAGAATACCTTTCCCTAAATAACATATTCCTTATTAATTAAGCACTAAGCATTTGTATGTTCTTTTTCCATACATATAATATTCCTTAAAAATAATGAAAGGTTGTTAAATTACCAAGTACATATTTGTCATTACTTTACTCTTTATACATGTCTGTTTATTACATATATTTGAACTACGATTCTTAATAATACATTTTCATCATAAGTTATACATTCATTACTCACTGTTATTAAAAATTATTACTTCTCATTCAAATATCTCCTAATAACTCATTAACTGTGTACAAAACAATTCTACATTTTTGTTAAACCCAAGTGTAAAGATTTTAAGGAAAATATTGTATCGTAGTATTCACAATGTATATGAATCCTTGTATATTTCATAATTCAAAAATATTTCTAGAAACCAGTAATAAAGCAATGTTTTTATACTCCTGTGGTGAATGTGAGCATGATATAAAAAAATGTTACACTCCAATCTGCGCTCCCTGGGGTCAGCTTAAAGAGCCTGAGATAAGGGGAAACACCTCAATGGCCCTTCCTTTGGTTACCCTGATTTAAACATTCGGGATATCTCAAACAAAATAATCTAAAAACAACCCAAGTGTCTATCATGCGCCCCCAATGTAGTCACAACAGTCAATATCAAACAGTAGTAACCTTATTTCAGGCATTTCAATTGGGTGTGGGACCCCGCTTAGAAAATGCGAATTTCGAAAATGCGAATTTTGAAAAAAATTTCGCCGAATGCGAATTTTCGTCGATGCGTTCGTTTTCGAAAGATATGAATTTCGAATCGCCAACATTTAAAATAGACCGATTTTATACTTTATGCAATTCATGTTGGAGGGTCTGCTACCAGAAACATCCACGAGGAGAGCCACTGCCAGGAGTGGCGATGAGTAGAGGCACGGCAAGGAGCAGATGCGGGGAGTGGCACTGCCAGGAGCGGTATCGAAAGGAGGGGAACTGCCAGAAGCAGCTATGAGGAGAGGAACTGCCAGGAGCAGTGTCGCAATTAGAAGCACTGCCAGAAGCAGCTGCGAGGAGAGGCACCGCTAGAAGCGGTGTTGCAAGGAGAAGCACTGCCATACGCAGCCGCGAGGAGAGGCACTGTCAAGAGTGGTGCCACAAGGAAATGCCTATAGTGGCCATGAGGAGTGGCACTGCCTGGAGCAGCCGCAAGGAGTGGCAATGCCAGGAGTGGTGACGAATGGTGGCATTGCCAGGAGCGGTGCAGCAAACAAAGAATCAGTCAAAAGTGGCAACTAAGAAAGTATCAGACACAAGGTAAGGATCTGCCAGGAGATACCACTAAGTAGTAAAGCTGTTATATAACTTATAATAGTAGTTAATGAAAGTTCCACATCCCTTTCCAGGAGCCAGCGGTGAGCGGAAGCACGTCAAGGAGTGGTGGCGAGGAGAGGCACGTCCAGAAGCGGCAGTGAGTAGGGGCACTACCAGGAGCAGCTGCGAGGAATGGCACTGCAAGGAACGGTATCGCAAGGAGAAGCACTGCCAGGATCAGCGGCGAGGAGTGGCACTGCCATGAGCGATGCCACGAGGAGAGGCAATGCCAGGAGCGGCCGTGAGGAGACGCACTGCCAGGAGAGTTGCAGAAAACAAAGGATCAGTCAAAAGTGGACATGAAGACAGTATCAGACGCAAGGTGAGGATCTGCCAGGAGATACCACTAAGTAGTAAATCTGGAATATAACCCATATTATACTAATGAAAGCTCTACATTCCTTTCCAGGAGCCAGCAGTGAGCAGAGGCACTTCCAGAAGCGCCGTGAGGAGCCGGGAGGAGTGGCACTGCCAGGAGCGGTATCACAAGAAGAGGCACTGCCAGAAGCAGCTGCGAGGAAAGGCACTGCCAGGAGTGGTGCTGCAAGGAAAGACAATGCCAGTAGTGGCCATGAGGAAGGGAATTGCGAGGAGAAGTAATGCCAGGAGTGGCCGCGAATGGTGGCACTGCCAGGAACAGTATCGCCTGGAGAGGCACTGCCAATAGTGGCCATAAAAAGTGGCACTGCCAGGAGCAATGCCACGAGGAGAGGCAATGCCAGGAGCGGCCTTGAGGAGAGGCACTGCCAGGAGAGGTGCAGCAAACAAAGGATCAGCCAAAAGTGGAAACTAAGAAAGTATCAGACGCAAGGTGAGGATCTGTTAGGAGATACCACTAAGTAGTAAAGCTGTTATATAATCTATAATATACTAATTAAAGCTCTACACGCCTTTCCAGGAGCCGACGGTGAGCAGAGGCACGGCTAGGAGCAGAAGCGAGGAGAGGCATGTCCAGAAGCAGCGATGAGTAGAGGCACGGCAAGAAGCAGTCGCAAGGAGTGGCACTGCTAGGAGCAGCAGTGAGTAGAGGCACTACCAGGAGCAACCTCGAAGACTGGCACTGCCAGGAGCAGTATCGCAAGGAAAGCCACTGCCATATGTAGCTGTGAGGAAAGGCACTTCCAGGAGTGGTGCCGCAAGGAAATGCAATGCCAGTAGTGGCCATGAGGAACGGCAATACCAGGAGTGGCCACGAATGGTGGCACTGCCAGGAGCGGTGCCACAAGGAGAGGCAATGCCAGTAGTGGCTGGGAGGAGTGGCACTGCCAGGAGCAATGCTGCAAGGAGTGGCAATGCCAGGTGTGCCCGTGAGGGGAGGCACTGCCAAGAGAGGTGCAGCAAACAAAGGATCAGCCAAAAGTGGCAACAAAGAAAGTATCAAATGCAAGGTAAGGATTTGTCAGGAGATACCACTATGTAGTAAAGCTGTTATATAACCTATAATATACTAATTAAAGCCCTACATCTCTATCCAGGAGCCGGTGGTGAGCAGAGGCACGTACAGAAGCGGCGATGAGTAGAGGCACAGAAAAGAGCAGACGCGAGGAGTGGCACTGCCAGGAGCAGTATCGCAAGGAGAGGAAATGCCAGAAGCAGTATCGCAAGGAGAGGAAATGCCAGAAGCAGCCATGAGGAGAGGCACTACCAGGAGTGGTGCCACAAGGAGAGGCACTGTCAGGAGTGCCACAAGGAAAGGCAATGCCGGTAGCTGCTTCAAGGAGTGGCAATGCCTGGAGTTGAATCGCAAGGAGAGGCACTGCCAGTAGTGGCCATGAAAAGTGGCACTGCCAGGAGCGATGCTGCGAAGAGAGGCAATGCCAGGAGTGGCGGCGAGGAGAGGCATGTCCAAAGGCGGCGGTGAATAGAGGCACTACTAGGAGCAGCTGCGAGGAGTGCCACTGCAAGGAGCGGTATCGCAAGGAGAGGCATTGCCAGAAGCAGTTGTGAGGAGAGGCACTGCCAAGAGAGGCCATGAAAAGTGGCACTGCCAGGAGCAAAGCCGCAAGGAGAGGCAATGCCAGTAGCGGCTGTGAGGAGTCGCACTGCCAGGAGCAGTATCGCAAGGAGAGGCACTGCCAGGATCAGCCGCGAGGAATGGTACTGCCAGGAGCGATGCTGCAAGGAGAGGCACTGTCAGGATCAGCTGCAAGCGAGGAGCGACGAGGAGAGGCAATGACAGGAGCAGCCATGAGAAGAGGTGCTGCCAGGAGAGGTGCAGCAAACAAAGGATCAGCCAAAAAGTGGACATGAAGAAAGTATCAGACGCAAGGTGAGGATCTGCCAGGAGATACCACTAAGTAGTAAAGCTGTTATATAACCTATAAAATATTAATGAAAGCTCTACATACGTTTCCAGGAGCCGGCAGTGAGCAGAGGTCTGGCAAGGAGTGGCGGCGAGAAGAGGCACATCCAGAAGCAACGGTAAGTAGAGGCACTACCAGGAGCAGCTGCGAGAAGTGGCAATGCCAGGAACGGTATCGCAAGGAGAGGCACTGCCAGTAGTGGCCATGAAAAGTGGCACTGCCAGGAGCGATGCCGCGAGGAGAGGCACTGCCAGGAGTGGCCGTGAGGTGAGGCACTGCCAGGATTGGTGCAGCAAACAAAGGGTCAGCCAAAAGTGAACAAGAAGAAAGTATAAGCCTGAAGGTGAGGATCCGCCAGGAGATACCACTAAGTAGTAAAGCTGTTATATAATCTATAATATACTAATGAAAGCTCTACATCCCTTTCCAGGAGCCGGCGGTGAGCAGAGGCACGACTAGGAGCAGCGGCGAGCAGAGGCACGTCCAGAAGTGGCGATGAGTAGAGGCACGGCAAGAAGCAGACACGAGGAGAGGCACTGCCCAGGAGTGGTGCCGCAAGGAGAGGCAATGCCAGAAGCAGCCACTAGGAGAGGCACTGCAGGGACTGGTGCCACAAGAGAAAGGCAATGCTAGTAGCGGTATTGCAAGGAGAGGCACAGCCAGTAGTGGCCATGAAATGTGGCAATGCCAGGAGCTATGCCGCAAGGAGAGGCAATGCCAGGAGAGGTGCAGCAAACAAAGGGTCAGCCAAAAGTGGACAAAAAGAAAGTATCAGACGCAAGGTGAGGATCTGCCAGGAGATACCACTAAGTAGTAAAGCTGTAATATAACCCATATTATGCTATTGAAAGCTCTACATCCCTTTCCAGGAGCAGGCTGTAAAGAGAGCTGCCAGGAGCTGCGTCAAGGAGCGGCTGTGAGGGGTGGCTCTGCAAAGACAAGACAACAAACAAAGGATCAGCCAAAAGTGGCAACTAAGAAAGCATCAGGTGCAAAGTGAGGATCTGTCAGGAGATACTACTAAGTAGTAAAGCTGTAATAATACCCATAATAAAGTAATGAAAGTTCTACATCCCGTTCCAGGAGCTGCTGGTGAAGAGAGACACTGCCTTAAGCGGCCACGAGGAGAAGCACTGCCAGCCGCAGCCGCAAGGAGGGGCACTTCCAGGAGCGATGCCGCGAGGAGAGGCAATGCCAAATGCGGCCGCGAGGAGAGGCACTGCCAGGAGCGGTGCAGCAAACAAAGGATCAGTTAAAAGTGGCAGTGAAGAAAGCATCAGATGCAAGGTGAGGATCTGCCAGGAGATGCCACTAAGTAGTAATGCTGTAATAATAGAACCAATAATATGCTTAATAAATCTCTACATCCCTTTCCAGAAGCCTGAGGTGAAAAGAGGCACGGTCAGGAGCGGCGTCGAGAAGAGGCATGGCCAGGAGTGGTGCCATGAGGAGAGTTCTTGCCAGGAGCTGTGCTGCAAGGAGAGGTACTGCCAGGAGCTGTCATGGAGAGGCGCTGCCAAAAGTGGCTGTGAGGAGAGGCAATTCCAGACGCAAAAAATCTTAACGGAAGAAATACCTACACGAGTTTCCCTACTGACGAAATCCATGGAAACCTGGAAAAAATCCCGCCAAAAAAAATTACCGACAATTTAAAATGTCAACAAAAATAAATTCACTACACCTAAATTAGCAGCAAGTAAAATACCCGACAATTAAGAAATCCTGACAAATATAATCCCGATTTGAGATAATAACAATTTTTTTGTCATCTTTTTTCGTGACCGACAATTACAATCCTGACTTAGTCGGGGTTCGGCTACAGGGAGGGAATAGATCTTAGAAGGGGAGATTTAGGGTTAGGCTGCGGGGAGGGGTTTGAATGCAGAAGGGGAGGCTTAGGGTTAGGCTGTGGGGAGGGGATGGAGCTTAGAAGGGGAGACTTAGGGTTAGGCTGCAGGGATTGGATGGATTGTATAAGGGGAGACTTATGATTAGGCTGCAGGGAGGGGATGGATCGCAGAAGGGGAGATTTAGGGTTAGGCTGCGGTGAGAGGATGGAGCTTAGAAGGGGATACTTAGGGTTAGGGTAGGGAAGGGAGGGTTAGGGTGGTGGAATTAGCATAAGGTTTGGGGTATAGGAAATTTAGGGTTTGGCTGCGGGGGAGGGGACGGATCTTAGAAGGGGAGACTTAGGGTTAGGCTTCGGAGAAGGGAGGGTTAGGTTAATGGAAGGGGAAGGTTAGAGTAAGAATTAGTGTAAGGGTTGGGGTAGGGGAAACAATTGTCGTATTTATAACTATCTATAACTTTAAGTTATAACTATTTACCAGTCATTGGTAAGCGTTGCAAAAAAAATAAAAATAAAAGTCAGGATTATATTTGACGGTTGCAAAAAAATTATGTCAAATCAGGATTATATTTGTCAGGATTTCTTAATTGTCGGATATTTTAATTGTAGCTAATTTATTTGTAGGTAATTCATTTTTGTCGACAATTTAAATTGTCGGTAATTTTTGTTGGCATGATTTTTTCCATGTCGGGATTTTGTCAGTAGGGAAACTCGTGTAGGTATTTCTTCCGTCTGGATTATTTGTGCCATGAGGAGAGGAGCTGCCGCAAAGAGAGGCACTGTCAGGAGCGGTGCAGCGAAGACAGGATCAGCCAAAAGTGGCGACGAAGAAAGCATCAGATTCAAGGTGAGGATCTGTCAGGTGATGCCACTAAGTAGTAAATCTGTAATATACCCAGAATAAACTAATAAAAGTTCTTCATTCCTTTCCACAGACTCTTCTGAGTCTTCATGGCGCATCGCAGCCCCTCATATAGTTTCAATCCTTAGTGCAGCCCCTCATATAGTTTCAATCCTTAGTGCAGCCCCTCATATAGTTTCAGTCCTTAGTGCAGCCCCTCATATAGTTTCAATCCTTAGTGCAGCCCCTCATATAGTTTCAATCCTTAGTGCAGCCCCTCATATAGTTTCAATCCTTAGTGCAGCCCCTCATATAGTTTCAATCCTTAGTGCAGCCCCTCATATAGTTTCAATCCTTAGTGCAGCCCCTCATATAGTTTCAATCCTTAGTGCAGCCCCTCATATAGTTTCAATCCTTAGTGCAGCCCCTCATATAGTTTCAATCCTTAGTGCAGCCCCTCATATAGTTTCAGTCCTTAGTGCAGCCCCTCATATAGTTTCAATCCTTAGTGCAGCCCCTCATATAGTTTCAATCCTTAGTGCAGCCCCTCATATAGTTTCAATCCTTAGTGCAGCCCCTCATATAGTTTCAATCCTTAGTGCAGCCCCTCATATAGTTTCAATCCTTAGTGCAGCCCCTCATATAGTTTCAATCCTTAGTGCAGCCCCTCATATAGTTTCAATCCTTAGTGCAGCCCCTCATATAGTTTCAATCCTTAGTGCAGCCCCTCATATAGTTTCAGTCCTTAGTGCAGCCCCTCATATAGTTTCAATCCTTAGTGCAGCCCCTCATATAGTTTCAATCCTTAGTGCAGCCCCTCATATAGTTTCAATCCTTAGTGCAGCCCCTCATATAGTTTCAATCCTTAGTGCAGCCCCTCATATAGTTTCAATCCTTAGTGCAGCCCCTCATATAGTTTCAATCCTTAGTGCAGCCCCTCATATAGTTTCAATCCTTAGTGCAGCCCCTCATATAGTTTCAATCCTTAGTGCAGCCCCTCATATAGTTTCAGTCCTTAGTGCAGCCCCTCATATAGTTTCAATCCTTAGTGCAGCCCCTCATATAGTTTCAATCCTTAGTGCAGCCCCTCATATAGTTTCAATCCTTAGTGCAGCCCCTCATATAGTTTCAATCCTTAGTGCAGCCCCTCATATAGTTTCAATCCTTAGTGCAGCCCCTCATATAGTTTCAATCCTTAGTGCAGCCCCTCATATAGTTTCAATCCTTAGTGCAGCCCCTCATATAGTTTCAATCCTTAGTGCAGCCCCTCATATAGTTTCAGTCCTTAGTGCAGCCCCTCATAGTTTCAATCCTTAGTGCAGCCCCTCATATAGTTTCAGTCCTTAGTGCAGCCCCTCATATAGTTTCAGTCCTTAGTGCAGCCCCTCATATAGTTTCAGTCCTTAGTGCAGCCCCTCATATAGTTTCAGTCCTTAGTGCAGCCCCTCATATAGTTTCAGTCCTTAGTGCAGCCCCTCATATAGTTTCAGTCCTTAGTGCAGCCCCTCATATAGTTTCAGTCCTTAGTGCAGCCCCTCATATAGTTTCAGTCCTTAGTGCGCTCCCGTAATATAGTTTTAGTCCTTAGTGCACCCCATAATATATTTTCAGTCCTTAGTGCACCCCCATTATATAGTTTTAGACCTTAGTGCAGCCCCTCATACAGTTGCAATCCTTAATGCCCCCCATAATATAATTTCAGTCCTTAGTGCAGCCCCTTAATATAGTTTTAGTCCTTAGTGCGCTCCCTAAATATAGTTTCAATCCTTAGTGCAGCCCCCGGGTCCCAGTTACAGTTTACTTACCCTCTCCTCGCTCTCCTCCGCGGCGCGCTCTCTGCATTGTCAGGTGGTGTGTGCAGTGAATACAGACGCTGAAATGACCCCAAGGTCGCGTCGGTGTCTGTATTCACCGCGCCCCCCCCGCTGTGATGCCTGCTACCTGCTGTGACTCCTGGAAAAGGAGTCCAACGGGGGGGAAAGCAGTGGAGTTTTTCAGGACTCATGCCCTAAGGCTCCGATTGCGCCCACATCAGCTGGGCGCCATCGGAACCTGGAGCACAAGCCCTACAAAACCCACGTTAGTTACGCCTCTGCCGGGGACGGAGAATTTGGGGCGTAAAAGACCAGACACAAGATGGCAGCTACAATAGAAAAGCTTAACTAACGACCACCGCAGCACCACCGGCCCCATCATCGGATGGTTGTCATAGCGACTGAGACCCTATTGGTCAATCGCGTCACCGCATTAATCCTTATGATTCATGGTTGGGCGAGTCGCTTAAAATGAGTCCATAAAGTACCAGGAAATGTAACATTCACCAGCTCTGTTGTGATTGTGTTTAGGTCACACATTTATACACAATGCTGTGACCCCATCCATCAGTGTAATACAGCACCGGTGTGCCGGAGCAAGTTGCTGAGTGTGCCGCAGGCCTGCTGCCATCCCCCCGACTCGGCTGGCTATGATAGGAAAAAAAACCTTACCTTTCCGGCGGCGGCACCCGGCTTCCTCCTTCTCCTCACGTCTCCTGTAATTTTTTCCTGCACTGGGCTCTGCTAAGTCTAGAAACGGCACTGATAGGCAAGGCCATTTTTCTGGCAGGGGAACCGTGCAACTACACAGAGCGACCCCCAGAGTGTCTTACTTGTACTGCGCTCTTCCTTGAACCTCTCTGAGGTATTGACAGCTGATTGGCTGAGCTGTACATGCTGCTGCAGTGAATCCTCCCTCATACTCCCTGGTGGAAACACTTGTAATGTTCAGCCAATCAGCAATCAGCGACATGAGCAGTAATAAGCCCCGCTCCTTACAGCAGCTACTGACCACTAATATCAGCCATAGCTCTCTCACCTTATTAAACATTCAGCCTGATTGAAAACAGGGCGCTTTACTGCCCCAGCGATCAGTCCCGCCCACTGACCGATCATTCAGCTATTTGACATGCCCCTTGTGTTCTGATTGGTCAGAATCAGAATCAATATTTGTTCTGCATTGTGATTGGCTAAAAGGTTTGATGGGAAATGTAGTTTGTAGGATTCTCTTAATAGCAGCTGTGAGTCTACTTAAACTACAATACCCAGAAGGCAGTCTGTCTCGCCAATACTTTCTATCTTCCCCTCCTACGCGGGCTCTTGGACGTACATTTCACAGTTTCCCACAGGACAGAGTGAGGTGACATTTCACATGCGGAGGAGTAAATGGCTATTACAATGCATTTATTTTATTAGTTATTATTTTTTATTAATATGTCACTAGGTTATACATAAAATATAAGTGGCACATTAAACTCTAAAAAACATATTTTTATTAGGATTAAATTAATTATTGTTTACATTAGATAAAGTATATGGTTGGGTATTGTATTGTTTGCATATAATTACACTTGCTAAATTTGCACTTATTCACTTAACTTACCTTTTTAATTATTTTATTTTAATTTTCTCTTTATTTTAATGATTATAGCACATTACATGTTATATTCATATAATACACTAATTTCACTTTAATGTAATGATTGGGTACACTTATTTTATATGGGTACATTACTTTATTTTCTCACCACATATTTTGCCTACTATTTTGTTTCGGTTACCGTTTGTTATCAATCAGCTACAGCTTAGGGGAATATTGTATTTCTTGGCAGTCATAGTGATCAGAATTGGAAAAAAATTGTTTGAAAACAAACAATAATCACATAACTGGCTAGAATATATCATTTATATGCTAAATATATGTCTTTAGTTAACATTATGTATTTAGGACATTTTCTCTTTGCACGTTTTTTTTTTATTATTTTTTCGGGGGTTGAATAATACTGCAGGTCTTTATGTTTTTGTAATATTTCACCACCTTGGAGGAGCATCTACATATAATCAAATGTAATAACACAATTGTAGGACACAGTAATGATAACCCACTTACGCATGCAAAGTGTGTAAATGTACTGGAGTGTGCATGCGCCCTTCAAATGTTACGTTAGTTTTACATAACAACCATCATATGGAACTTTACGAACAAAGGGGAAACAAAAAAAGAGCAGCGCTAATAGTATACCAAAAACCTTCCAAAGGTTGAAGAAAAACACTGGTCTATAGCCTTCATATGTATTGGAACTGATTTCCTTGAAATGCAGCGCATACACTATTGCAAAATGCAGCTCTGTGCTCTGAAATGGTAAGTAAAAATACTTTCCCTAATTCTAACCCTAACCCTCCCCTCTCACTACCCTAACCCTCCTTTCCTGGCAGCCTGACACTAACCCACCATCTACCGCAGCTTGACCCTAACCTTCCCTCCCCTGCAGCCTGACCCTAACCCTCCATCTCCCGCAGCCTGACCCTAACCTTCCCTCCCCTGCAGCCTGACCCTAACCCTCCATCTCCTGCAGCCTGACCCTAACCCTCCCTCCCCTACAGAATGACCATAATTCTCCCTACCCCGCACAGATAGTTTACTCACCTGTCCCTGGTCCGGCGATAGCAGCGGCGGAGAGATATCTCTTACACACATTTCAATTTTGATTTGATTTGCCAAGCAAGATTTTGTGCATCAAATAGGATGGCAAAGTGGGCACAGACACTATATTTGAATAAATAGCTATAGTTTTCTATAGAGGGTGGTCACTTACACTAGACCCACAATTATTTTGCATTGCCCAACAGCGTTTTGAGCATGAACATGTCCAATATTTTTTAAGCCTACTTTGCTATACAGTACTTAAAACGAAGGCTGAGAACAGAACCATTTATCTGTACTCTTTAATGCCCTTTAAGACAATTGAAATATATCTGTTGTATGTAAAAGAAATAGAAATAGGGAAATAAGTAATATGTTGATTTAAGATGGGGACAGAGACCCACAGAAGAGGAAGTAAACTTTTTAGTCAGTAAGTGAAAGAAAGGAACTGCGACATCAGGAAATCAGTAGAAACAGAGCAGTGTGTCACCTACCCTCTCCCCTTGCGCTGCCTGCAATCTTTTCCACCGTTACAGTGCAGGGGTGCCACACATGCAAAGTGCGTAAATGTACTGGAGTGTGCATGCGCCCTTCAAATGTTACGTTAGTTTTACATAACAACCATCCTATGGAACTTTACAAACAAAGGGGAAGCAAAAAAGGAGCAGCGCTAATAGTATACCAAAAACCTGAAGAAAAACACTGGTCTATAGCCTTCATATGTAATGGAACTGATTTCCTTGAAATGCAGCAACGTGCTCTGAAATGGTAAGTAAAAATACTTTCCCTAATTCTAACCCTAACCCTCCCCTCTCACTACCCTATCCCTCCTTTCCTGGCAGCCTGACACTGACCCACCATCTACAGCAGCGTGACCCTAACCTTCCCTCACCTGCAGCCTGACCCTAACCCTCCATCTCCTGCAGCCTGACCCTAACCCTCCCTCCCCTACAGAATGACCATAACCCTCCCTACCCCGCACAGATAGTTTACTCACCTGTCCCTGGTCCGGCGATAGCAGCGGCGGAGAGATATCTCTTACACACATTTCAATTTTATTTTGATTCGCCAAGCAAGATTTTGGCAATCAAATAGGGTGGCAAAGTGGGCATAGACACTATATTTGAATAAATAGCTATAGTTTTGCAAGGGTTAAATGGTTTTGGCCAATAAATTTGACCCTTTGAATCAACAGAGGGTGGTCACTTACACTAGACCCACAATTATTTTGCATTGCCCAACAGCGTTTTGAGCATGAACATGTCCAATATTTTTTAAGCCTACTTTGCTATACAGTACTTAAAACGAAGGCTGAGCACAGTACCATTTATCTGTACTCTTTAATGCCCTTTAAGACAATTGAAATATATCTGTTGTATGTAAAAGAAATAGAAATAGGGAAATAAGTAATATGTTGATTTAAGATGGGGACAGAGACCCACAGAAGAGGAAGTAAACTTTTTAGTCAGTAAGTGAAAGAAAGGAACTGCGACATCAGGAAATCAGTAGAAACAGAGCAGTGTGTCACCTACTTAGCATAAGAAGAAAAAGCATCATAGCTATATACAGAAACGACATTCTGATATAAAGAGACACTGTAAACAGTAAGTAAACCAATTACTGATATATTACATTAGACTAAAGTCTTTCTTTCTTGAATAGAAGCATAGGTGCAATATTTGAAATAATTGCAAACAGTAAATTGATGTTGGCAGATTATGTGGATTAGCTTTTTAGATGAACAGTACTGCATTCCCAAACCTAAAACCACTGAACATAATCATAATGCTTTTTAATTCCATTGTGAACTTTACAAATTGATAAATATTTATTCAAAACTACATGACTTCTAGAGTTGAGACCCGACCTTATAGCAAAAAAAAAAGTGTCATATTTTCTTAATTAATAAAAAAACAAAACTGTAATGTATAAAATATTAACATGGGAGATTTT
>WWET01005056.1:17012-31371 GCA_011038615.1 Limnodynastes dumerilii
TGATGGGGGAGTTCCCATTGAAATACTGGTAAATTTGTTGATTTAACTTTACTTCATTTTAAATATTGTATTTGTTCCTGTTTTGTTTCTTCACTTCAAAATAAGATATATGCAGTGTGCATAGGAATTTGTTCATAGTTTTTGTTTTTACTATAGTCCGGCCCTCCAACGGTCTGCGGGACAGTGAACTGGCCCCCTGTTTAAAAAGTTTGAGGACCCCTGCACTAGACCCTCTGACCTGGCGATGCAAAACACATCCACTTTCCCAGACACGCCCAGTGGGTGGTACAAGACCCTATAACAGGCCGCAAAATTTTGTCTCTCTTTCGAATTCTCAAATGTTGGGAGGTGTGAGATAACTATGGATTAGAAGAGTGCTAAATGTCAGGAGTTACTTACCTCTTCCTTTCATCACAATGCTGAAATGACCTCCATTGATTTTCATGAGGTATGACTCATGACTCAGCAATTTTTAACCCTCCCCCCACGATTGCCTAAACACACACCCCTACCTTACCTTGAACTCCAGTGTTCAGTCCCTCTGTCACAGAGAGGCAGGAGCATTTCCTGCCCGGCAGCAGGGGAGGTCACATGAAACACTATGAGAGGAAGTTCTTTCAGTGTGTGAACTAATGTTTTTCAATAGCTTGAAGCGGTTTCCCTTCAAGGCTAGATGGCAGGTTTGAAAACTAAAACTGTGCTTTGCAAATACCACATATAGTACTGAAACCAAGGACCTTGGGTTATATATAGTTCCCATCTATAACATTGGTTGGGAACCTTTTTCTATCAATGTGCCAGATAAAATCTAGTCAAGTTTAGGTGTGCCAGTTGTGTGTGTTACCCACATAAAACCCATTCCCCCTTTCCACCTATCCAATCCCCTTAGTAATCAGTAATTTACCTCCACGTCACAATGATAATATCCTGTCCCCCATATCTCCCCAGATAATAGTGTCCTCACAGTTATAAATCTTTTCCATAATCATATTACCTCTTCCCACCCAGTTTCCAGATCCAGGCATTTTATGATCAATAAGATTCAGCCATTGTATATTATCCAGCCTTTTGTTTCCCCCAATTTACATAGGGGTGGTGCAGAAAAGTAAAAGTAGGGGTCAGGAAGCAAAAATTCTTACAAGCGAGGGAAGTGGTCTCTCCTTGCCTTTACAAATGTCTTAAACAAGCCGGGATCTGGCATCGGTCCTTTGCTACTGCTGCATCCAAAGTTCCAACCACAGTCATAGCAGATTTCTGTATCCGATCCTATATCACCCCTCCAGTTAACTAAATCCTCCATTATATATCTATAGTAATGATTTTCTTTTCTCCCCACACATTTATCAGAGTCACAACAATTATAATACCCTCTCCATGAATTATTTTCCTGCCTCCACACATAACATTGGCGTATGCATTAGATGTTGCTCTAGCGTACCTGCTGTTGTATGGAACTTAGTTCTGTACATTTTCAGGTACGATGAAGGGGCCAACTCTTCATTTAAATGAAGAGTCAGAGGAGGGGAAAGCCAGGTACCCATTAATCCGTGTCCATAGGGATGCTGATCAATGCGTAACAGTTAAGTTAGGGTTCTGGACACATAAGTGTCCAGAACTACTATCGATAGAGGAGAGTGATGGGGGTGTGCACTCCCCTCTATCTTGCGTAATTTCAGATACCCATACGTATGTATAGCGCGCAAGGGTCTGGAAATGGCCTATAGTTATTTTATTTCCCATAGTTATAATATCCCCTAGTAATAATATGCCTCTACCCTAGACAGTTACTAGAGTCCTCAGAGGTATAATATTCCCTGAAGAAATATTGTTTCCCTTCCCCATACAGTTATCACAGTCCCACAGGTACACTATTAGTTGTTATACTTCTTTTCTGCCATCGCCACAGTTATACTATTTCCCATGTAATCATATTTCCTCCCCCCATTTAACAGATTTCACACAGCTACAGTATACCCCTTAGTAGTGATTTTAGTAACATCCCCTCAGTAGTCATAGTTTCTCCTTCCAACCCAGTTATCAAAGTCTCCAGAGGGAATATATGTACGGTTAGTTAAGGTTGCCCTTTGCCATTAGACATCTAAAAACAGGGGTGGGGAGGGAACCAGAGACATAAGTACACATGTATCCACACCTACAGATTGAACACTTATGTGTGAATCCGGTAAATTAACATAACATAGGTCATAGTATTTAGATCCAAAGGCAATAATAATGTGATATCTGTCAAACCATGAACCTAGTTAAAGTATTACTTTAAGAACACTCCATTTAAATTTCAGGAGCAGGAGAGTACTGTCAATAAACTCATTAAAAAAAAAAAAATAACTTGCCATTTAAAAAAAAAAAATATTTTAGAAGTGAGAGGGGGCTGGTAATAAAGAAAATGGAGGGTAAGTAATTTTTGGGTGAGGGGGTGACAGAGAGGAGGTTCCTTCTTGTGCCTTTGGGTGAGAGGATGATCTCCATTATGTCCGGATCATAGCTTTTGCAGCATTACTTCAATGCTCTGCCAGGGAATGGAAGCGTAGAGAAAAAAAATCAGTTCTCTAGAAACAAGAGAACCCCCAGGTCTGTTATTTTACGAGACCACCACCTGTCAAAAACAGGAGACGGGTAGTCCTTCCATGTATGGAGAAGGTAAGGGGAAGGTTCCAAAGGCATCCTTGTAGCCTCAGCACTTTGTGAAATGTATGGTGCCAATTTATCATCTTTGAAGGGATGAAATTTTGATTTCAATAACATTCAGGCTTAAGGAGTTTAAATGGGTTGCTCTCCATTCATCATCAGTAAGCATATTAGAAAGTTTACAAGAATCTACAAATGAGGGTAGTGGTTGAACTTTATCAGTCAGGAGACAGTAGAGTTGCAATATTGCACGTATAAATGGTGTGGGAGACAGGCACAGCTTAAGTATGATGAATACATCTAGCAAGGTGCCCCGGAGGGCACATGCTATTAAAAATCAGAGGAGTAAACAAAAGTATGTTACCTTTTTATGTATGTGGGCTAAGGTATGTATAGCTAGGTTCTGGTGCGCCTCTGCTCCTCCTGCGCTTGGGGATTGGTTGCGAGCAGTTAATACTTCCCTGAGCCATGAGAAGTTTATTTATGCGAGCAAAGGGCCTTCCACATAAATTTCATAAGATATGGGACGACTGGCTTAATTCAGAGTTTAATGGAGGTTCCCCTACTAGCGAATCTAATGCTGAGTAGTGTCATAAATATTAATAGGCGCATAAGGGTATCCCTCACTGAAATATGTTGTTGATATATGACGAGTAAATGCATTTATATGCATTGCTGTTATATGTTATTTGTTCTTATCATATGTAGCCGAATGGATGTAAACAATAGATTGTTGTAAACCTTCCTATATCCTTTATTATGTAAGGTTTTTGTGTTGCTGTCTGTTTCTAAAATTAAATAAAAATCACAGGAGTAAGTGGGTAGAATTGGAAAAGACATCACATCCCTTTGTCTTTGATGTCTCCAGCAATCCAGAGTCAGGCCTGACATAAGCTATGCAACACATCAACACATGGAGGGGAATGCTAGATTCTGTTCTCAAGCCCAATCCAATGCCTCTGATCCAACCCTCTTGTCCATTGCATCACCTTAGCAAGATGAAATTCCTGGACCCCGCTAAGAAAATCCGATTTTCGAAAATTCAAATTTCTAAATTTCTATTACGAATGCGTTTTTTCGCAGAAAAAGATGAAGCTTGAAATATATGAATACATAACTTTTTCTAATTATAAAAAGCTGAATTTATAATGTTTGAAAATCGAAAATCTCTATTTCGAGTATAAATTAATTTATAAATATTCGAATTTAGAAAAAAATACATTTAGAATGGTTTGGTAATTATAAACTTTACATTTCGAAACATCGTATTTATAATGCTCCAATTTGCGAAATTTTGCAGTTTCGAAACGCATGTAATGCGATATTGTACAAATACGCTTTGCTCTATTATGCATGATTTTCATTTATAACGTTCTGAATTTCGAATATTTTGTGCTGTATTTGGGAGTATTGTATTTATAATGTTCTATATTTCGAATGTTAATGGAAATATCTATTGCACATTTCTATATTTCGAATCCACATTGTGTATGGTGACTGACTTTGGAAGCGTTGTTCGCACGTAAAATTACATAGCGTATGTTTGCGAACATATTTTAATAGCAAAGCATATTTTTATAACATGCACATATTTTTATCTATCTATCTATCTATCTATCTATCTATCTATCTATCTATCTATCTATCGATATATAGATAGATAGATAGATAGATAGATAGATAGATAGATAGATAGATAGATAGATAGATACACACAGAGAGAGAGAGAGAGAGAGAGAGAGAGAGAGAGAGATTTCAATGTATCTAACTACAGAAATCTGATAGATAAATCAATCAATTAATAAATCAATCAATCAATATCTAGATATCAATATAGATACATATAAAACTGTATATATAAATAGAAAAACAAATATATAATTAAAAAGTATAATTAAATATCTTCATAACTAACTAATAATTAGTATCTATATATACGTTTGCAATTCAGTTATTCGCAAAAGTCATACGTTCGCAATTCAGATATTCACAAAACACATATTATAAATCTGGAAAATTCGAAATAGAAATGTAGAAATGTTCGCATTCGAAAATGAAGCATATTTGAAATAAGGATTTTTAGATGAGATAATTTTGCAATTGAGAAAATTAGAAAAACAAAGCATTTGAAAATAACACATTCAAAATGTGAATGTTTATTAATAACATCGTTTCGAAATGGGAACATGTAGAAAATAAGAAAATTCAAAATAGCGAAAATTCTAAATGCAAATTTTCGCAATTTAGCGTTATAAATTGAAAATATCGAAAATCGGATTTTCTAACAAGAGAATGACAACGTTTCGGGATCACTGAAGTGTGCCACATCAGGGGCTAGGGTGAAAGGTGTCTATAGTCTGAGATGTAATTTAAAACAGGGATTAAAGGAGGGGTGAGATTTTCCATAAACATTTTGTAGCGTGATCTGGAGTCCATCAAAACTTGGGTTTTTACCATTTGAGAAAATTTTGAAGCTTTATCTAGTTAATGTTGGGTGAAAGGATAGTCCCTAATTCCCCCTTGGTTTTGATAAATGAAAAGAACAAGACAGGAAGCAGAGAGAGCTTCTGCTATATTGGAGGAAGGAAGTATGTAGATAGTACAGTGAGGATGTGCTAAGCACCCTCAGCACTAAACAAACTTCTGTGCCATTCAAAGTTTTAAGGCCCCTCCACCTTTCCAATTGTGCATTCTAAGGGCCCGATTCAAATGAGAGCGACGATGGGAAAAAGCTTGCACTGTGCTTTTTCCCATCATATACAGTATGAAAATGAAGCTAATTTTTATACGCACCTCTATGGGATGCGCATAAAAATCGCCCCCAAAAAATATGCTGAATAAGCTTCACACTGCAAATAACACCGGTGCAAAGCTAATTGAATAAGGCCCTGACTGTCTTATGCAAAGAAAATCATAATTAAGACCACAACTTCCTTCATATCCCTGTGGATCACAACACTGGACATATTCATGTGAATCACAACACTGGACAGTGAGGGTGGGTTTATATAAATCACTGAGAATTGTATCATCCCAAAAAATTTGGGAATCTCTCTGAGAGAGTTGCAATTTATTTGGTATAGTAAATGCTCTCCCAGTAAATAAATTATTATAACTAATTTTGTTTCCATAGGGTTTGCCTCCAACAATAGTTACGTTGTTCCTTTACTGTATATCTACAGCATTGTTGTTTGCAATCATCAAGTTTGTAAGCTTTCGACTACATCTTATGTATGATAAAGGAATCATGATCCAGCATAATAAAGAAAAAACTAATCAAGAGAAGGAAACTAAAAGTGCTATCAAATGCCATACCATTTCCTGGTGAGTTGTAAGTTTTCTTATTTCCTCACATAAATCATACATTACATCATATACACACCAAATTAGGGAGATAGTATGATATAGCTCTGAATAATAATGTATGTACTGATATAATGTGATAAGGCAACATTCTATCTATATAAAAGCCGTTCTGCTCCTCATCGTTATACGCATGCGCAGTAGCATCCACACGTTGTGATGGTACTGCACGTGTTCCAATGGTTAGAAGCAGAATAAAAAAAAAAAACTCCCTGTACACTCTCTGCGGTCACCCCTCTGCCCTGGATGCCCCTGTCCCCAGATCACAGTCAGGAAGCAGCGCCTGAGGTAAGAGGAGATCATGGCTCCACTCCCCGCTCCCTGCAGAGGCCTCGGCTGCTTCTTACACCATCTTATCCCCCTTTGTTACTCAGGCTGCAGTGGCTCTGGTTACCGTTATAATATATTATAATATAATAGCACCCGCATATGCCGTCCCCTCCCCCCCTCACTGTCCCTACAAACACACCACACTGCACACACACATACATACACACACACCACATACGTACACACACACACACACACCACACATCACATACACACACACCACACACACACTACAACATTACACATACAGCAGACTACACACACCACACATACACAACACATACACCTGTATGCAAAGAATACAATTAATTTGACTCTTCCTGAAACACACACTACACATTACACTACACACACACTACAACATTACACATACAGCAGACTACACACACCACACATACACAACACATACACCTGTATGCAAAGAATACAATTAATTTGACTCTTCCTGAAATCAACATGGTTTTGCCCAGGAGTAACTTTTCTCTCTTATTTTCAATCTCTGAATCAGGTCCATAGACTGTAAATGTTTGAATAGCTCCACCCATGGGTGTGTGTGTGTTGCTGCCAGAAAAACTATTTCTCAATAAAAATAAAAGCATCAGTATTTATTCATTGTTATATTATCAGTGAATAAATACATTCAGTATTATTGTGGAGACTGTGAATAGGATCCTCTGACTTCTTCTCATTTATACAAAATATAAGTTTGTGACCCTGCAAGCTGATTAACAAGAAACCAAAGTATATTTTTCATTTCTGTCTCCATTATTAAAGCCATGATGTCTTAGATAAATGCCAGTCTTTGATTACATTGGCCTCCATGAAAATGGCTGCCTCCATAGGCCTCAATGCAGTGAAATAAGAGACAATTTCTAAATTCTGGCATCATACTGCAATGACTCCTGGAACTGAATCAGCATGAGGGAGATTGGCAACCATATATTAAAAATATAAAAACTATATCAAATGCATAGAATATACAAATCTAAAAAAATGCATCATTTTATAGGAATAAAGGGATAAATTAAGAAGCAGACTTAAAGTAAACTCAGAAGAGGAATACAAAGACATGTGACTCCCCCCAGATCAGACTCTTCCATTAAACATCAAAATCACTTTACCTCCTTATTAACAGTCAGACACGAAGTCAGACCACCCAGAACATCTCCATAAAATCACACCCCAGATCTCCTACCTGACATCTATCCTGTGTTACAGACCCTGCCAAACTATTTCTATTTCCTGCATTGTGATTGGTGGATTACTCCAACCATCTACCAATCAGTGGTTATGAGACCACACATCACTCTGATTGGGGAATGCCCAGAGCCATCTAAAAATCAGCATGCTGCAAATTGCTTGAATGACAGCTGTGAAGCAGGGAGAGTATTCTCTATGGCTGCGCTGCCTATGTATAACCTGCAATAACAGCAGCCAGGCAGAATGCTCAGGATGTGTCCTAGCTGCCAGTTACGCAGTTTGAGTAGGTGCCATACTGTCCCTTTTTCTCTGGGGCCTGTGTGCACTGTATACCCTGCATCCATCATAGAAACACCACTGTATAGCATAGCAGAATTACTACATGTGGGCATTTCTTTGTGTGAGCATTTTTCCATGTGGGCTTTTTCCTGTGTGAGCATTTTTCTGTGAGAGCATTTTTCTGCGTTGGCATTTTTCTGTGTGAGCAATTTTCCATGTGAGCATTTTTCTTGTGGGCATTTATGACTGTGGAAAAAGATATAGCCTATGGACTTGCGCTTCCCCCTGCTGCAGCTCCTCTACCACTGGGACCGTACACCTTCCAATCCCCCAAATATACCTTCAAGCCCGTGAGGACTGAAATATGCAAAGAATACAAACAAAATACAATGTGAAGAGGCTGTCCGCGCTGGGATAATTACAAAAAATACCTTAATTACAGATAATGGGCCGGATCCAGAACAGTTCAATAAACAGTAGTTACTGCGCATGCGTAGTAGCTAATGTATGTAATCTGCATATCGTTTTGATACGTAGATTGCGTATATGCGGTCTACTACGCATGCACAGTAGCTACTGTTTATTGAACTACGTCCGTCTATGGAAGACGGACGTAGTCCTGGATCCGGCCCAATGTGCGAAATAGTTCTTCTCAATATTTATTTCGGCACTGTTAGTTCCATAATGTATAGTCTCCAATCTGAGTCCCTTGCACCTCTGAAAAAAGTTCTCTTTCTTCTCAAATGAGTCGTTGTTTTCCAAAAACAGAAAAGAGAAAAAGAGGGTTCTTTTTCTCTTTTCTGTTTTTGGAAAACAACGACTCATTTGAGAAGAAAGAGAACTTTTTTTCAGAGGTGCAAGGGACTCAGATTGGAGACTATACATTACGGCGCTAACAGTACCGAAAGAAATATTGAGAAGAACTATTTCGGACATTATCTGTATTTAAGGTAATTATCCCAGCGCGGACAGCCTCTTCACATTGTATTTTGCTTGTATTTATGACTGTGGGTTTTTTTTCTGTGAGCAATTTTCCTGTGGGCTTTTTACATGTGAGCTTTTTTCTGGTTACCAATAATAACAACCCCCAACAGAGCCACCTGTGATCAATAATAACACTCCCAACACACAGTCACCTGTCATTAATGATAACACCTCCACTACACAGTCACCTGTCATCAATAATAACACCCCCCAACACAGCAACCTGTAATCAATAATAACACCCCCAACACAGCCACCTGTAATCAATAATAACACCCACAACACAGTCACCTGTCATCAATAATAACACCCCCAACACAGCCACTTGTAATCAATAATAACACCCCCCAGCACAGTCCCCTGTCATCAAAAATAGCACCCCCAACACAGTCACCTGTCTATAATAATAACACCCCAACTACACATAGAGTCACCAGTCATTAAGGACTACACCCCACCACAGTCACCTATCATCAATAATAGCACCCTCACCACAGTCAGCTGCCAACAATAACTACACCCCCACTACACACACTGTTGCCTATCATCAATAATAGCATCCCCACAACAGTCAACTATCTATATATAAAAGCCATTCTGCTCCTCACTGTTATACACATGCGCAGTAGAATCCAAACCGTTGGGACACTAATGTGCATGTCAAAATGTTCCCCCAAGTTGCCCCAACCATTGCCCCCGAACAGCCAGTACTGGGAGAACTCCTTATTTTTTCCCGTCTTTATGGCGGGCTTTAGACTAGTTTAGATTGTAATTCTGACTGAATTAATGACTGAATTAATGCTACACAATCCAAAGGGGAATAGTTACCGTTTAATGCATGTCATGATAGGAAGGAGTCTAAAAGGTAGCTTAAGTCCATAACAAAGATCAAGACAGACATCATTCCAGAGGGTAGTCTGGTAAATGCAAGTCAAAGCCAGAATGAACAATATTTTTTTATTGTTTAAGCACATTGGGGTAGATCCTGAACTACGTGTGTGCGTACGTATTTTAGCGGTGCGTATTTTCGTACACGTAAGGTCAATACACTCCCCACGGCACACCCCTTGCACGGACGTATTTTCACAAATTACGCGACCCAAACCCTACCTTAACTTTTCCTAACGTAACAGAATACGTTCGCTAACGGGCGTACAGACTACGCGAACGTACGCAGCTTAGCACGCCCATACTGTACACTTTAAATACTCCCCCCCGCCTACTTCACGTAAAACACACGTATTGTTGACTAACGTAAATTTGACACGCCCACACGTAAGTATTTACGTTAGCAATACGTGAATTACCCATACGTTTGAAAATATGCTACGTGAATGTGCGTATTTTCCGCGGTGCGCATGCGCAGTGCGTACAAATCTGCGAATTTACGTGTCCGCCACACGTAAATTTGCGGAAATGCGTAGTTCAGGATCTGCCCCATTATAACAGGTTATGCACAAATTAATGGTCAAGGCTGTAGAACTGTCTGAGTTTGGGAACAACACGCAAAAAACATGAAACACCTAGTGGATGGAATTGCCTAGGTAAATAAAATTAACATTTGCCATCAGCCTTTTCCTAATAAAATGTAATGAGTTTACACTCTGCAGTTGTCTGATATACTAACTTGAGTAAGTCTTTATTAATTACCAACTAGTATTAAGGTTTTCCTTACTTCACTTGTGTTTGGAGTGATCATTTTTATATTAGCTACTCAAACTGTAATTAAAATCCTAGGTTTACGTACAATTAAATGTCTTTTTTTCCTCCTGTAGCAGTTCAGAAGAAGCTTGTGCAGAACCAAGTGTGCAAAAAAACACTCAAAGCCATCAAGACAAAAATAGCAATATTTCATCAGGTTCCATGGTCAGTATATCTTATTTTAATACATAGTTCACAATATATGATGCATTTATTTTGCATTCAGATCTGTATCTTGTTTAAGAAAAAACATTTTAAATGCAAAAAAGTCACATTTAAATCATGGTTTTAGAGTTAAACTTTTGATGTTTGTGTATGTTTTCAGTCCACACCTAGGGCTAGATCTACTAAACTGCGGAAAAGTGGAGATTTCTACCACCTTAAAGGAAATACACACTTTAATATTTGTAGGGTGAACATTTTAGGTGCAATAATCTATGGGAATTTTGTAAAATAAATATTCTGTCACATCTTTCACTATGCTATCAAATAATTAATCAACATTTGAAATCAGGCTCACAAGTCTATAAATTTCCAGATAAAATTATTTTCGATTTCTGAAGATTGGCATTAAAGAGATTGAAATAGAGCTTGTTATGAACTGAGAAAGGAGTGAAGTATTTATGTATTCTTATTAAAGTTATACTTACAGCAGGATTTGACTGTGTACAGGTCTTTACTGTTCAGCATCTAAAAAGTAACTGACTCAGCATCTTACAAATAGAAAATGACCTATCCACTGGAAATGACATCTTGGGCCAGATTTACTAAGCTGCGGAAAAGGAAAAGTGGAGATGTTGCTCATAGCAACAAATCAGATTCTAGCTGACATTTTCTAGCATGTAATAGGAAAGAGCTAGAATCTGATTGGCTGCTATTGGCAACATCTCCACTTTTCCTTTCCTGCAGCTTAATAAATCTAGTCCCTTCTCTCTGCAACAGACATGAATTTACACATGGCAACTTTTAAAATAATATTTTTTGGGCCTGCATGCCTTACAGGTGTCCCAATTTGGGAGGAATAGTCCTTGTTTGAGTACTGTATAAAAGACAGAGTAGCTTTGTGCTGATGGGGAAGACGTTTAGATTTGTGTGGATAAATAGTACAATTAAAGAAAACAGTAAAAAGCACAAATACAGTGGAGCTCAGATACTGCTTTTCATTCTAAAATGCTCGTTTTGCAGTATGGAGGGAAAGTTAGATTGCAGTCCATTAGTAACTAATTAAAGGTTTGTTTATTTGACAATTAGAAGCTGCTGGCTCAGACAATGAAGCTGACATCACACATTCAATTAACGGGGTGAGTCATACAATCTGTAGCTGGTAATTGCTAACTAAAAAAAATATTTAATGATTTCTGAAGCCCTATAATCATTTGATCTAGCAGAATCACAAAGTACTTTAACCCCGCTTTAGTATTGTACAAAAGGGCCCTTAAATAAGTAATAATAATAATAATAATAATAATAATAGTAGTAAAAATAATAATAATAGACCGGATCCATAGTAAGATATGTTAGGCCACTTACACACCCAATGTGCGTAAGTGGTCTGAGACTGTAGGCATGTGCTCTCCAGATGTTACACTACTGTTATGTCAGCCAGCTTATGGCAGCGTAAGCTCTCTCTGTTGGACAGACAAACTCCCGCAGATACGGAAAGCGTGCAAGAGTCTGGAACTGGTCCAATCTTGTGAAAACTGATTTGCTGAGCATAATAAAAAAAAAACTCCACAAAAGTGCTAATATATATTTGCAGCCTAAAAATACATTAGAGTGTCCTAAAACTTCAAAAAAATCAAATAAAAAATTGAATGTGTGAACAGACACTGATAGCAAACTACTAATAAAGGTTGCAGTAAATATATAAAATGATACCCCCCCCCCACAGGGCTTAGCATTCTTATATATGTATTGCAACCTTGTTTAGTAGTTTGCTATCATTGCCTGGTCAAACATTCATTTTTCTTATTTGATTCTTTTTGGAGAAAGGTTATTCAGCAGAGGAATTCTTGGAATTCCCTCCCCCCTCAGACTTCATGCCATTTTGCTGAGCATACCTAGCGCTCTGTTCAACTGTGGGTAGTAAAGAATGCCTGTGACATGTTCAAAATCCCATATATTGACGAAGTCCTTGAACTACTCTCACTTAAACTGCATAGCATTGTCAGTAATTAACTTCTGTGAAATGCTGTTTATTATAAAATGCCTCTAATGGTTTGATATCATTATGAGACTTGTGTGACTGGAAAGGTAGTTGATCTCCCACAGAAAGGGGATTCCCCAGGTTGACTAGACACTGATCAGCACCACCCACAGCATGGACTATCAGACTTTCGGTGACCATCTTGGCTCTAAATTCCAATACTGATGGCTGCAGTACCAACTACAGTCACTAGATGCTGTTTCTCCTTAATCTCTACAACTTCAGCTCTTGCTGTTTCTGAAGATTTCGGCCAGTGAGTAATTAAAACAGACAGTCAAGTTATTGCTAAGTTTTCATTGTACCCTTAACCACATGCCTCAACATGTTATAACTATACACAACCCCCAGAGTTTGCAGGATGAGCCATGAAAGATACCAACCTTTAATTTGTTGAGACTAATGGGGCAAAGTTCAGCATAAGAATGGAAAGCAGATCCTGACATGCGAACATCAGGCCACTTACACACGCAAAGTGCGTAAGTGGTCTGATTTGACTGGAGGGCATGCGCCCTCCAGATGTTACACTAGTTTTGCAATAGTAACATTAGCGTAGCAAGAATCGCACAGAACTTAGTTCCATATGAGCCTATTTCCAAAGAAATGGGAAGTGCTTCCCCTCAAAAGTGGGCGGGGGATGCATACTAATTGTACAGTGTCGTACAGACTGCTGATCTGCACGATTTACTTAAGACCGGCTTATGGCAGCGTGCACTCCCCTCTCTCTGTCAGACGGAGACAGACCCCTGCATGTACGAAAAGCATGTGGAGTCTTGTTCCAGACCCCAGTCTGTAGGATATGATTATTTTGTGTGTGAAAATATAATTAGCAGCATGTTATTCCTTTAGCCAATATAGGTGACTGTGTCACTATGTGTCCCTCTGTGTAGAATATAGAGTGTTGTCATTACTGTGATACAGTTATTAACTGCATCCTGAAACCTGGTGGGTGAGGGGTAAAGTTTGGTATAGTGTCCAGGCATTAAGGTGTCATCAGGGAGAATTATTTGTGACATTGGTCAAGCTGCTGGAAATCATAAAGTCAAGATATTTAAGTGACAGAAGCTCCTTAAGCTAGTGGTGAATGGGACAGACAATATGGTAAATCTGCTTGGCATTTATTTACTGTGTGCATATAAAAAATTGTTATTGTTCTCATCTTACACTTGTTCTTTTTTAACTGCTTTGCCTGAGTGATTAAAGGTACTGGGTAAGCTTCTCTGACATTACATAGAAACATAGAAAGTGACGACAGATAAGAGCCACATGGCCCATCTAGTCTGCCCATTTGTTTATTCAAACCTATACTGACTCTAGACCCTATTTACCCTCAATTTGGTTTACAATTTAGGATACCCTTATATTTATCCCAAGCATGTTTAAATTGTTCTACTGTATTGGCCTCAACCACCTCAGATGGGAGGCTATTCCACTTATCTATCACCCTTTCAGTGAAGTAATTTTTCCGCACATTTCCTTTGAATCTACCACCCTCCAGTTTATATNTGCCCATTTGTCAAACCTATACTGACTCTAGACCCTATTTACCCTCAATTTGGTTTACAATTTAGGATACCCTTATATTTATCCCAAGCATGTTTAAATTGTTCTACTGTATTGGCCTCAACCACCTCAGATGGGAGGCTAGGCTAT